>NIPM01000516.1:0-102859 GCA_002738285.1 Holacanthella duospinosa
CGTTTTTCAAATTTCTTCCTACATAGCGAGGTAGTCTGTTGTAAAGGTATTGTTGTGATTCGTCATTTGTTTTGCTTTCCATGTAATGTAGGATGGTTGTAGAGTTGATTTTCTTTGTTGTGTCTTCGGCTTTGAGTTTTTCCTTCATTTTTGTGATCATTGCTTGTTTTATTTCTTGTACTTCTATCGGGTGTTCTTTGTCCCAAAAGTCTTCCATGTTAATTTTTTTCAGATGTTCTTTAAGTTGGAAACATCAATTGTATTTTGTATCTCTATTTTCTTTCGCTTCGGTTTTGAATAATCTGTAAGCTTCTGGATGGAGTCATCTTTAGATCTGAGAATATTCTCCCACATTCCAAAGCGAGTTTGAAAATTTTCAGTTTTGAATGACAGATTCCTGTTTCTAGGCGGAAGAAGTATTTTGGAGTGTTGATTGGTAGTTTCAGAGATCTATTTACAGAAGTTTTGTTGAACCATCTCCAGAACTTCGAACTGTTGTAATTGCCATATGCCTGCCCCATATGCAGTGGTTGACTGTATAATTTATTCGTGGAGTGGATGTTCAGGTCAAATGTTTTTGGTTTACTCATGTGTGCAAATGTTGTTCCAACTGCCCTAGTCCTTTTTGTTTTGCCATTACTGGCTGCTGTGAAAACCTACCATTGTATTGGATTATTTCCTCAAGATATGTGTACGAAGGAATGACATCTATGAATTGGCACGAGTGGAACTTTTCGATTTTCGTTTTTGGGCATTTCCTGAAGATAGTTTCATTCAAGTTAATTTTAATGTCATGGAGAAATAGTCGCCAGACAAACTACACTTTGCTTGTCAATAAGATTTTATTTTAACAGCTCCAAGAAATTATTCCAGAAGCGAAAATGGACGAAATTAAGTTATCCATTATCTATTATTCACTGCGACCATAAATGTTTGGAGAGTCTAAACTATGAATTATTGTTGGTAGCTTTCAATTTCACATAACCGCATGGTGGAAATGAGTTCATGTCGCANGACCAAAATTAAAATTATCTGCGCATAGTCGCCCCATGCCTCATGTGTTAATTTTTTTTTGAAAAAAATGACATAACTCAGCGAAAAAAATTTTTTCCGAAATTTCCTTTTACGGGGTAATGTAGCATTAGGAAATGCACTATTTGAAATAATTGAACCGAATATCCGAGCGAAAAAAATGAGGTATGCTGTTCTGCATACCATCCTTTGTAGATCTTTATGGGCTTGTCGTACGGCTGACGTTATAGGCTAATTGGAAAGCTGAATAACAAGGATGAATATTGGACACAATGGCAGTAGTCATGATTCACCATTACAAAGGTCAATTTATGATCAAACTGAAAATTTTGGAATTAGCATTACGATTCGCATGTGAAAGTTCTTGACAACCAATGCTAAAATATTTGATAAACTTAAGATTCAGCATTATGAAAAGTGCAGAAATAAATTGTTTGAGTTGTTGATAAGAAAAGCACCCATACCAATCACAATATTAATTTAAAAAATTTTCAATTAGTCATAAATTTAGATCTTGCCAATCGTGACCAATGACTTTTGTCACTATGAACATTATTTCTTCTCTTCATGCAGCTCTTCGATGAGACAGTATCGAAACACATACACTGAAGCGCATAAACATGGGTACATGGAGAAAGTTTTAACTCAAAAAAGTGTGTAAAAAATTTTTTAGAAATGCGACCTCCCATCTCATTCTCTTTACTACCATGTACCCATGTTTATGCGCTTCAGTATATATTCTAAAATGCACTGCAAGTTTTCAAACACCCACAATAACTTATGAATCACACTGTATACCTAATAATAACTCTACAACAACACGTTCAAAAATTATGAATAAGTTATGTATGGCCAACTAGGCACACTATTTATGAATTCTAACTAGACCAAAATTTATCTAATATTCTCGCTAAACAAAAGTATCACGATTTGAAGTATTTAATGCGACCCAAAGTTTTGAAACTATAAATTTGATTCTCGTTCGATGAATCGATTAGTTTGAAGTAATAAACGGGTTGTAAATAGCTTGAGGATAAATAATTCACAAACTAGGATAAATTGTGCCCGACTCGAACAATATCGTGCAGTAGAATTCCACATGCTGGTTGCTGAAATTATACTTAATTGGCTAGCCATTCATTGGATCACTTCATGGGGCACAACAAATAATGATCCAAATCAATTACTATCAAACAACAAATTTTAATTTGTTCATTGTAATGAAGAAATCCAGCACACTATGCTTCAATTTTTAGTAACCAAATTCTAAAAAAANAAGAAATCCAGCACACTATGCTTCAATTTTTAGTAACCAAATTCTAAAAAAATTATTTCAGATGTAACCTTGTAGCAGAATATTTATAAAGTATGTCTTTCATTTTGCATATATCCCTGAAGACCTCATCTTTNCACAACAAATAATGATCCAAATCAATTACTATCAAACAACAAATTTTAATTTGTTCATTGTAATGAAGAAATCTAGCACACTATGCTTCAATTTTTAGTAACCAAATTCTAAAAAAAATTATTTTAGATGTAACCTTGTAGCAGAATATTTATAAAGTATGTCTTTCATTTTGCATATATCCCTGAAGACCTCATCTTTGTGTAAACAATTACATAGCTGGCTTTTTTAATATTTTGTTAAAATTATTTTTCTAGAGTTATGGCACCCGTGTAATTCTCAAAGGGGCACTAATGCATAAATGAAGTATTCTTACCCAGAATATTGCCAAATTGTTGGTAAATGAGGATTTTTGAAAAAATCTGTACTGTAATTTTTGTTTCCCATTTTTGTGTAAAATATTTTACACAGCTTGCATTACTAGTTTTGCGTTCCCCAACCTTGACTAAATATTTACACATAGGCGACCTTACCACAAGTATTAACAAAATAAACGTAAAAGTACGTTGTATATGCATGTTAGGCTTGGGAGAGACACATAAAAATTATGTAACTGTCANCTTACCACAAGTATTAACAAAATAAACGTAAAAGTACGTTGTATATGCATGTTAGGCTTGGGAGAGACACATAAAAATTATGTAACTGTCAGGACTCGAACTTGCATCTCTAGATTTTGTGTCTAGTGCTCNAAAATATTTTACACAGCTTGCATTACTAGTTTTGCGTTCCCCAACCTTGACTAAATATTTACACATAGGCGACTTTACCACAAGTATTAACAAAATAAACGTAAAAGTACGTTGTATATGCATGTTAGGTTTGGGAGAGACACATAAAAATTATGTAACTGTCAGGACTCGAACTTGCATCTCTAGATTTTGTGTCTAGTGCTCNTTGGGAGAGACACATAAAAATTATGTAACTGTCAGGACTCGAACTTGCATCTCTAGATTTTGTGTCTAGTGCTCTCACGATTTGGTGTACCGAACCGGATTTATGGAACTGCGAAAAAACAATATTTTATCTTCAATATATCTTTATGCTTCTCACTGCTTAGCATACAAACGAAAGGAATTTGAAAATTCCTGTTAATTTGTTCATTTATTATCATGTATTGTGCTAGCTATTTAGTTTNACAAACGAAAGGAATTTGAAAATTCCTGTTAATTTGTTCATTTATTATCATGTATTGTGCTAGCTATTTAGTTGGAAATGTAAAAAGCGCAATCCTGATTAGTAAGGGGGAAAATAGCAATTTCTAGAAAAACTGTTTGGATTGAGAGGTACATTTGTTGATTTAAACTTTATTGGGTCCTCTAGGATTCTTTTCAATACGAGCCAACTCTGGTATCATCGCTGCTCGTGCTCCTCTAATGAAAAAACAGACCAATATTGCACGGAAANACAAACGAAAGGAATTTGAAAATTCCTGTTAATTTGTTCATTTATTATCATGTATTGTGCTAGCTATTTAGTTTGAAATGTAAAAAGCGCAATCCTGATTAGTAAGGGGGAAAATAGCAATTTCTAGAAAAACTGTTTGGATTGAGAGGTACATATGTTGATTTAAACTTTATTGGGTCCTCTAGGATTCTTTGCAATACGAGCCAACTCTGGTATCATCGCTGCTCGTGCTCCTCTAATGAAAAAACAGACCAATATTGCACGGAAANCAATACGAGCCAACTCTGGTATCATCGCTGCTCGTGCTCCTCTAATGAAAAAACAGACCAATATTGCACGGAAACGATGTTTGTTTTTCCATGAACATTTTATACTAATCGATATTCTCCTTAGCTAAGGCCATTGTTAAATTACCTAAGGTCAACGTAATTCTTCCTAGTTTAGCCCAATGTTAAATTCCGTAACTAAGACCAATATTAAATTTCCTAGATAAGGCCAATGTTAGTTTCCCTAGCTAAAGCCAATGTTAATTTCCCAAGATATATATCCAATGTTAATTTTCCTAGTTAAGGCAAATGTTAATTTCGCTAGCTATTGTCATTGTTAAATTACAACTACATTACAACTTAACAAACTGACTTGGCGATAAACTAATTTAATAACCTAGAGATAAAATTAGCCTTAGCGAAGGTGAATAACAATGGCCTTAGTTAGAGAATTTAACATTGTCCTTAGCCAGGAAATTTTAAAATGGCCTAAGCTATTCAATTTAACATTGACCTTAGCTAGGGGATTCAACATTGACCTTAGCTAGGGAATTTAACATTGGCATTGGCTAGCAAAGGTCCATTTCGGATTTGTGCTATTGTTGGGCCCGCAAAAAAATACAACTTCGCATTGGTTTTGGGATGCAAAATTTTTTTCTGGTATAGAAGAACTAAAATAGAAACCAATAGAAAAGCTTCCACAACAATGCCACACGCTAGAACGAAGCATTTAATTTATAATCTTTGAGACTCTTAGCACGTGATGTAAATGGAGAATATCTTATAACCAAATTATTTCATATTTTGCATTGGCTTAGGAAATTCAACTAAAGTTGAGTTGAATCTTCTTCATTCGTCTCTCCTTAAATCCCACTTTACCGTAGAACACTGCCACACCTATTTGAATTTAAAATAGACAAACATCGAGTCAGTAATGCATAAATACCTGCATAAATGGTGTTTCTGACATTTTATGAAATGAAAGTTTATTTAAATTCTTAAGATCTATACACTGGTACTGATAAATATGGTGCCGAGGATTGATGCGTTATTACGCTGTATTCATTAAATAATTGGGCATTATTTGATTAACAACAGCAAAATTCTAAATTTCTCCCCCCCCCCNCCCACCTACATTATGCAAAATTATGAAAAATTATGGAATACTGTGCAAAATTATGCACTACTTTGAAATTATACAATTTATGCGTTTTATTCAGGACAAGTTGGTGTCAATCGTCATAATTTTTCTTGATCCAGTGACACTAGAAATATGAAATAAACGACCAGAGTTAATTACGGTTATGGAATTTTATGCAAATTATGCATTTGGTCGTCCTTATTACTATCCCAACAAACGTTTAAAACACTATAGTTCATGATGCAAACTTTGAGACAAACACAATTTTTTGAAAATTCTTGTTTCCGTTTTTCGCTTGGTATGATGTTTACCGAGAAATTAGATATTCTGTTCAAAAAATTTAAATTTAAGCAAGTGGACGGTTACTAAACGAACTATAATGTATAATTTGATGTGTGTTAAATTCACTGTATGAAATAAGCAAATACAAAAATTTATCAAATAGCATGAACCTGATTTCTATCGTATGACTATACGTACACTGAAGCGCGAATTGGTTACGAGCCTACACCTCATTTTACACCTATTGTGTACAATTAAATAAAAAATAAGGTGTGAAAACGAATGAAAAGAAACATCAATCCACACCAGTTAAGTCTCATAATACAGTGTGTTCAAATAAGACGGCAAAATCCGGCACCAGGGTTTTTAAAACTCTCACAAATTATACTCTTGCGACACTTCTTAACCTAAACAAAGTTAGCTAAACTTTCGTAGCAACCATTTTCAGTAACTTGAAAAGTTTATAATGCTTGAAAAATTTTTGACAATCAATTATTTATTTTTCGCAAAATCATTTCTCAAAAATTTCACCTTCTTATTTGAACGCACTGTAATATTCAAGATGGTTCAAAAAATCATATATATATTTACAAGTTTAGTTCCAATAACGCGTTGCAATGACACATTTAAATACAGTATATATTAGTAAAATGCATTGGTATGCCAAGCTTCCTCGGAAGCATTTCATATAATAAACAAAGAATGCTAAGAATTACACAAAATACATACACTGTAAAGGTAGAAACAATAAATCCGCTAGCGCTTGTGAGTGGTTGCGGAGTTGACTCAGGTGAACTGTAGTTCTTTGATATCTTCGTGTTACTCTCTTGCAGGTAGTTGTAAATTCCAGATTGTAAAACAGTTTGAAATCCATTGTAAACTATATTCAGCCTATCCCACTCCATGTGAACGACTACCCACATTAGCGGATGGGACAAGTAATTGTCTTGCCCAATGTAAAAGGAATCTGTACTCCCAAATTTTTCAATAGATTTTAGCATTTCTTGCAGTTCCCACTGTTGACCTACAAATATAGATTTATTACATCTCGTCAAGTCTCTTGCAACGGAGTGTTTGGACTCTAACTGTATGCCAAGGCTGTTCACAACCTCCAAGTATCGAGACCTTGTTTCGTTATTAATATCACACGTCTTACCATAACCCTCCAAAGTCGCAAGAAATGGGTTGAAGTATGCCAATGCGTCAATATATGCTGCATAAGTGTCAAATCGAGACATATTTACTACTGATAGAACAACCTTTTGCCTAAAGTTAGAATCCAAAGACGTACGATTGTCAACAGGTACTAAAATTTTATATTTTTTAGTTAGCGCGTCCTTAATATATTCAATCTTATTCATTGGTATCGGAGCAGTTAGATCGGATGTTAGAATCCCTCGATAGCAGTTAGTGAGAACGAGTGTAACTAAGAGTATTGAACCAANATCGGAGCAGTTAGATCGGATGTTAGAATCCCTCGATAGCAGTTAGTGAGAACGAGTGTAACTAAGAGTATTGAACCAACTGTGTATTTCACACCGTTGATTCGGCTCAACTGTTTCGAGCAACATAAATTTTGTTCAAAAACAATTTTCACAAGAAGAAATACAGAACTGTCTGGAACTTTAAGAGTTGTAAACAGAAACGACAGTAAAATTAGCAAGAGTGAAACACAAATCAGAGCTCCTAACCAAAAATCCCAATTGAACGGTCGAGAAAATGCTATCAACGACAGATAACTTTCGGCTCCATCACAAGTTAGAAAGTTGTAACCAGTTTGTTTGGTGAAGAATACATAGTTATCTGTGAACTTGTATGGTGACTTGGACATTTTTGGACCAGGGTATACATCGACATATGAATTTAAACCGAATACTTGATTTGGTGGACCAAACCTGACATNCCTGAATTGGACATTTTTGGACCAGGGTATACATCGACATATGAATTTAAACCGAATACTTGATTTGGTGGACCAAACCTGACATTTGTTGCCCATTGAGTATAATTGCGGCGTATGTATTGAGTCCGATTTAACTCACTCAATACATAAAGCAAAACTGTGGCTGGATGTCTTTGTCTACCAAATGAACAATACGTTTGATCAGTATTAAATGGATTACTGGAACCTCCAGTGTATATCGGAAGGTTAATCTCTCGATCATACCTATAGTTAATCCACCAATATAAAGAGCAATACTGTGTCAATATTTTGTATAGTAAATTATCAAATAGTAGCCTTGTTGGTGTATTAATAGCAAACTCGAGAATTCCTAGTTCTACAGTTAACAAACTAAAACAAGGTAAGCGTAACAGCGTGTTTACTTGTACGGATGTAGCGTTGACGAATCTGTATTCATTTATTGGCATCCAGATATCTGTTGGGGGTTGTGCTGCTACATTGGAACTACCCTTGGTGACTACCACAAAGTACGAATTACGAGAGTAACATTTTTTCTTATGCAGACAAAATACAAGCCAAAAATAATTATCAAACAATGTGTACGCTAAATTAGTTGGCGGTAAGAAATAAATTACTTGGCAAATTTCCTTCCGAAAAATGACTCCAGTTTACCAAGGGCTGCAAGATACAAGTTTNAGGTTGACTCCAGTTTACCAAGGGCTGCAAGATACAAGTTTTGAGACTTATTTGTGGACGAGTTATACTTCAATCTGACAACTGCTGCCTCAGTATTTGCATAATTATTCGATATGTATTCTACAATAATGAAGTGACAGGTTTGAAATCCAATTTCGTCAATAGAAATATGTTGATGACTAGANACAACTGCTGCCTCAGTATTTGCATAATTATTCGATATGTATTCTACAATAATGAAGTGACAGGTTTGAAATCCAATTTCGTCAATAGAAATATGTTGATGACTAGAGTTTTTGATGTATATAGTGATGATTAAAATCAGTGTGGCGAAGAAAAAAAACATTTGTTTAAAACAGTGTTTAAAACATGTTTAAAACAACTTGTTTTTTTAAAAAAAAACAGTGTTTTAAACAAACTGAACCTTAGCTGCAACACACACGACAAATGGACGATAAAATCCTTATTTGCATTTTTTATTAATATTGCACTACACATTAATCGATGTCCTGACGACTACTCGTCTAGCAGGTTCTTTTATCGCTGATGTTACAATAATTCAATTTTTTTTACATGTAGAACACTTCCTTAACAATTAAATACCAATTTCAGTTGTTTCTTACGTTAATCTAGGTCGTGTGTGTTGTATTTAATTCTGAACTGGGATTTTCATGGTTAAAGACAAAACTTAAAAAAATACGGTTAAAAACATAAAAAACATAAAAAACATAAAAAACAGTTTTAAACAATAAAAACGTTTTTTATGTTTTTTAAATTAAAACAAAAAAAAACAGCAACACTGATTAAAATAGTATTGCAAAATAGTGTTTTTATATAATTAGCCATTGTGAGGTTCAGGTTTTGTAATCTGTGATGAGGTCTTTGTGTTTGGGTCACTAATGATTAAATTTTCAACAAACTTGAAGACTAGGCAACAAATTTTATGTATATAGTATATTCACGTCTATCATCAATCCTAACGATATGAAGACAAAAGACAAATTGAGTATGAAACGTCATCCTTAAAACCTTCGGTCATGTAATTTAGGAAATGGTTAAGTATATATCTGTGTAATTGTGTTCCACTTATCTTATATTAGCCCATTCTCGAAAGCATTGAGAAAAATTATACTCAAAATCGATTGTATATGTCGGAAAAATGATTCAAACAAGGTGGTTGTGCTGTCTAGTGAGACCAAGCATTCATAATAAATTATTTGGGATTAATTAAATATTTACCAATCATAGACTGCTAGCCTTAACACAAGGTTGAAACTTTGTAGTTTTAGCGTCTATGTTGCTGGAGAACTAGAACTTCACCAAACTACACAGCTCAATTACAAGGGTAAACGCTTGAAACTTTCATTTTACTCTGCTGCATTGAACGTATAAACCGGATGTTTTTGAAATTTACGTAAATTTCATTAATTTCTACAAAATAAATTTTAAGTGTTAAATTGAAACACTTTTTAAATTAAAACTGAGTTAAATTATACTACCTAATTTTGCTTTTAAAAAACATTTAGAGAAAATCAAGTTCATCAAAAAATTAAGACTGACGTCCAAAAGTTTAACATGAGTCTAAAGCCAATCTTATCATAATGTCAACATTTTATTCATTAGAAAATTTAACAGAAAAAGATGAGGCCAAGTTGTTGTGACTTGTAGAGTTCAATTAGTTCTTCGTAGTCGTGTCTTGTTAACTGAACATGGGCTATCTGAATAAAGGACAATTAGACAACTTACAATGTGAGACACGTCGGCGCAATATTATTCTGCCTAGCTATAACCCTGTTAAATATCCCTAATAGTGGAAGCTAATGGTAAATCAGTTTACTAAGGTTAATTTTAAATTCCTTAGCTAAATGAATGTTAAATTTCCTAACTAAAACAAATGTTAAATTCCCATGCTAAGGCTAATGTTGAATTCTATCAACAACAACAACTTAACAAACAACTGAATAGCCTGATCTAATGACAACCTAACCTAACTAATTAGTACCTAGAGATAACATTGGTCTCAGCTATGGAAATTAACATTGGCCTTAGATGTCCTTTGTTGAGTTAGCCTAGAACCAGTCGATGAACAAAGCTAAGGCCCATTTAAACATTGCTCAGGAAGTCTAGGTTTATGATGATGCAGTTTCAAATAACAAGTGCACATTTTTATCGTAATAAAGTCACAAAAGCGGTACAAGTGACCAAGTGCTGACTTTTAATGTACCAAACAGAAAAATTATTTCGTGTAGTAATATTATCATAAATATTTTGAAAATGCGAACAATTATTTAATTTAGGCAACCACTTTTAACAAAATGAATACTAAAACAATTCACATTACTAGGCAAAATGCATTAGACTGTGAAAGTAGAAACAACGAACTAGTGTTCTCCATGACTCTGACTCCAGGAGTCATGACTCTGACTCTGACTCTGACTCTCATGACTCTGACTCCCAGGGTTTTTGGGAGTCGGGAGTCATTTAATGACTCTGACTCCAAGGGTTTTGGGAGTCAGAGTCATGACTCTGGGAGTCGACTCCCAGACTTGGGAGTCATGGCTCTTTTGAAACATGCACACATGGGCATATGGGATTATTTTTTAACAAAATTTACATGCAAATATTACTTCGATAGTTATTTTTACAAAGAAATATTTAAAAAAAGTTACGAATTGTTTTTTTAACTTGATGAAAGTGGCATTTTTAGTTTTTTGTTGTCAAGGAAACTTAAAAAATTAGCAAACTTAGAAACAAGGAAACTAAATGTATTAAAAAAATTCAATTTCAGACCCGATTTTTCTTTTTTGTATTATGTAACTCCGGAGTCGAGAGTCATGACTCTGACTCTGACTCAGAGTCGACTCCCAAAATTCAAGGAGTCAGAGTCATGACTCCGAGAGTCGACTCCCAATATTTAGAGAGTCAGAGTCATGACTCTCAGAGTCAATGACTCTGACTCCGGCCAAACAGGGAGTCATGGAGAACACTACAACAAACCCCCTTGTCGTGTGTGAGTAGTTGCACAGTGGACTCTAGCACACCATAATCCGATCCACATCACTAGCCTATAACAGGAACAAAACTCGAAACGATGCTGAAAGTGAATTACCGGTAGAAGCACATAACTAAATATTTCTTGAGTGGAAAAAGATTTAATTTAAGCTTGACATGTTCGCGTGGGGAAAATTATGATTGTTATTGGATGTGAAATCAAATTAGGAAGTTTGTAAATTTAGCCAATTTAGGAAAACCCGAATCCGGCCATTGGGAAAAATATTTGTCAAAAACTGACGTTAAACGAGTTACACTGTACTTCACACCAATCGCATGACAAAAGGTAGCATCGGTTGCTATCCTTATAAATAGCTTGAGGTGTACATGAAATTTGTTGCGATTAGCGAGCAAATAGTTGACACACTAAACCATGCTAGTCTTTAGTATAATTCCTTAATTCATATCCCACATCTCATCACTTCCACTCGCTCCCATTCTCTCCCCTTCAGTTTTTTGCCTCAAATAAATAAAATTAGAATAATATTTGTTAACACGNGGAAGTTTGTAAATTTAGCCAATTTAGGAAAACCCGAATCCGGCCATTGGGAAAAATATTTGTCAAAAACTGATGTTAAACGAGTTACACTGTACTTCACACCAATCGCATGACAAAAGGTAGCATCGGTTGCTACCCTTATAAATAGCTTGAGGAGGTGTACATGAAATTTGTTGCGATTAGCGAGCATGCTAGTCTTTTGTAGTTGACACACTAAACCATGCTAGTCTTTAGTATAATTCCTTAATTCATATCCCACATCTCATCACTACCACTCGCTCCCATTCTCTCCCCTTCAGTTTTTTGCCTCAAATAAATAAAATTAGAATAATATTTGTTAACACGTAACTTCAAATTTGCTTGGCACGGACCTGACAGTATGGCTTTCAATAGACAAAATTTTTATACCTGGACTTCACTGCAAATGGTCCAAACTCAAACTCTTTACCTTCCCTCCAACCGTTGCCCATACCACAGGGGTATAATTGTTCTTCGCTCCTCATCAAGTTTAAATCAATTGATCATTTTGGAGACCTTGATTAACATGGAGCTNCCACTCGCTCCCATTCTCTCCCCTTCAGTTTTTTGCCTCAAATAAATAAAATTAGAATAATATTTGTTAACACGTAACTTCAAATTTGCTTGGCACGGACCGGACAGTATGGCTTTCAATAGACAAAATTTTTATACCTGGACTTCACTGCAAATGGTCCAAACTCAAACTCTTTACCTTCCCTCCAACCGTTGCCCATACCACAGGGGTATAATTNTGATCATTTTGGAGACCTTGATTAACATGGAGCTAATGACGACAGGAAAAAGGTCATACAACTCGGATTTGACACCTTCGAAGAGGCTAAGAACGGAGCTATTATCGGCGGATGCGGTAATTAAATTTGCAGTTGTTCCTGCTTGAGATATTGAATTTGACCCGTGTAGTGTATCACACATACCAAGCAACACATGAATTGGATTTTCCCAAGAGTACGTCATGTCCAAGTAAAACACAGTCCGCTGATTTATAAGCCCTATTTGGAAGCGCTTTTTACTATGTGTAAACTACCAAAGTTTGGGAATAGTCAAGTTCTGTAATCCAATTTGCTCAGTTGTTGTTGTGGCTGAATTATACCTTTCCGGCACATGCATGTGGATACATGGATACATTTCTCTATGTATCCACACGTGGATCCCGATGGGAAATGCAATGTGGTGATGTGTAAATGTTAAACCTGTTGTGGATCCAATGTGGATCAAATGTTATTCCTCTATGTATCCACACGTGGATCCCGGTGGGAAATGCAGTGTGGTGATGTATAAATGTGAATCCTGTTGTGGTTCCCTGTGTGGATCCAATGTGGAATTAAGTTTTTTGTACATAATTTTAATTAAAATCGAAAGAAAAAAAATACGTTCGTTTAGAAAGTAAGGGAATTATTAGGAATTAATTAGGAATTAATTTTAACTATCCACATTGGATCCGTATTGGAGGTTGGAATGTAGCAAACAGTGGCAACTAAATTTTTTTTAAATTTTTTAACATTAGATTCCCTATTTCGGATGTTTTCTAAATTTTTCTCTACAAGGATATGTACAAAATATTTTTTCTAAGTACAAAATTTTTTGCATGTCATATGACCGATAAAAGCACCTTATATAAAAGTTGTTCAGCATGTTAAACTGAGAGTTACTTTTCTCTGTGACATTATTTACAAGGCCTTCCACTTTATTCCGTGCCGTAGAAAGTCGCTTTCACCAAAAAAAATTTTAGACAGCAAATAAATAGCGCGAAATACAAAAGTTGGAGGGAATANAAATATTTTTTCTAAGTACAAAATTTTTTGCATGTCATATGACCGATAAAAGCACCTTATATAAAAGTTGTTCCGCATGTTAAACTGAGAGTTACTTTTCTCTGTGACATTATTTACAAGGCCTTCCACTTTATTCCGTGCCATAGAAAGTCGCTTTCACCAAAAAAAATTTTAGACAGCAAATAAATAGCGCGAAATACAAAAGTTGGAGGGAATAAAGTTAGCGTGTGTTTGAGAAAACATTCCTCTGCAAAAATTAATTATTTAACCCCCGGGACGTATCTCGATCCAACCGATTTTTAGGTCCAATTGTGGTGTCCTCGCTGCTTAGCAACAGTTGACATTTAATGTATTTGTTTAGTATAGCATGTTTTCCCAGAATATATCCGAACTAATTTCTTAAGTGTTATGGAAGAAGCTCTAGGGAATACTTACTATGATAGCACATAAGTTCACGGCAAACCAGATTGTAAACACCACTACCAGGGACGAATGGATTCAGATCCAACAAATTGCTGTGTTACCGTGATAAAAAACCATTTCGCATTGATAAAATATATAAAAACTTCCCCAATGAATTAAGTAAATCATAAAAATGTAGTCGTCTAAGGATCGTAATCATAACAATTCTATGATGCTATCATAAAAATTATGGATCGGCATCAAAAACTTTATTTGGATACTGTAATAATCATGGGTCGGCATCATAAAAATATCTTCGATTACTATATAAATTCATAGATGTGCGTCAAAATAAATTCTATTCAGCTAACATAAAAATCATGGATCGGCATCAAAAACTTAATTTCTGGTAATATAAAAATCATGGATCGGCATCAAAAATTTAATTTTTGGTACTGTAAAAGTCATGCATCAGCATCAAAAATTTAATTTCTGGTACTATAAAAATCATGGATCGGCATCAAAAATTTTATTCAAGCACTATATTAATGATGGATAGGCATCATAATAAATGTTTTCGTGCACTATAAAAATGATGGATCGGCATCATAAAACTTTTATTCTTGTATCATAAAAATCATGGATCTACATCATAAAAATGTCTACGGATACCAGTGTCGCAGGTGGGAAATCACAAGTGTGAAATAGGGTGTGAAATCACGTTAAATCACGGGTTATGATATACATGGTGTAACTGTGAGGTGTGAAATAGTGGGTAATTGAGATTTTTTGGGGGAAAATTGAGAAAATTCCGGTAAAATTAAAATATTTTCGAAGTCCCTCAAAACAAAAGGCTCTTTCTGCGACTCTCCTCTCACCCATTTTTTTTTTTGTATTTACTCTCACTCCCAAAGACAAATCAAGAAGAAGGGTTGTTATGTACAAGATGGTTTGAGTGATGTGCGTAATTCTTCTATCATTTCCCACAGTCGTGTGTGAAGGTCATTGATTCTTATTCAACACTATCGAATGCAAAGAACAATGTATTAATCTGTCTTATTCTCATACATTGTGCCTCAAATTCCTATTTCCTATCATTTACCATTTCACACTATTTCACACCGTGGTGTGATTTCCTTAAAAAATCTGTGAATTGGAAAACACTGACGGATACTAAAAAAATCATGGATCGGCGTCAAAAAATTCTATTCGGCTATGATAAAAATCATGGATAGGCATCAAAAATTTTATTCGAGTACTATAATAATATTGGCATCATCAAAAATGTTTCCGTGTACTATAAAACTCATGGATTACCATCAAGAAAGTCTGTTCGGTTACTATAAACAACATGGATCGGCGTCAGAAATTTTATTCGAGTAATACAGTGGTTTTAGTTAATGTCACTACCCATTATTGTCACACTTCGCTTTTAGTCAACCGGTTGGCTTTTCCCCGGCTAAACTCCATGCTCCATGTAGTAAATAGCAGTGTTCGGCATCCCGTCTTTCCCGTCCCCGTCCGGACGGGGACGGGAACTCTTTTTTCTATCAAAAGACGGGGACGGCACGGGGACGGGTGAGTCAAATTTTTGAGAAAGACGGGGACGGGTGAGTTGATTATTTTGAAAAGACGGGGACGGGTGAGTCGATTATTTTGAAAAGACTGGGACGGGTGAGTCGATTATGTGGAAAAGACGGGGACGAGTGAGTCGATTATTTGGGAAAGACGGGGAAGGGACGAGGACGGGTGAGGATGTTTAGTATGAAAGAAGGGTAAGACGGTTTTTTAGGAAAGACGGGGACGGGTGAAGACATTTCTTTTTAAAAGACGGGTGTTATTCAGGCACAATCTTCCAACTTAGCTTCATTGGAAATCGAAATTTTAATTATTAGAGCTCACTAATATAAATGTTTCGATTTTGATTTGGAGAGCTTACAATGTTATTGGTTTCGATTTCGAGGCTGAAACTTTATGGGTTTAGATTTCCAGTCTGAAAAGTCATAGGATTCGATTTCGTTCGACTGAAAAGGTATGAGTTTCTAGTTCTATTGTCTAGTTTTGGATTACGATTTGAAATTTTTTTTAAGCAAAGACGGAAACGGGACGGGGACGGGACGGGTGATTGGGGTGCCGAACACTGGAGTCTGCATGTTGTCGCACCACTTCTTGTCAACCTCCGCCTTTTGTCACCTCATTTGAACTGCCTTCATGGCAGATAAACACAATTTAATGGAAACTTTCGGTTCTCGAGGCAGAATATAAACTCATATTTGTTTAAATAGTGTGGGAGATCAGTGACACTTACAGAAACGGTTCGTTAACCTATTTGTTGTATTTACCATGCGGTCTCTTACCTAAGTACAACATCCTTGATCGTGAAATCTTATTTTCTTAAAGACTCACCAGCAGTCGCGGACGTATCCCAACCGCGACTATGCTAAACTTAGATGGGCACACTATGATAACTTTCCCGTCCCAAATTTAGTAAAATTGTAGCAAATTTTCTACTTGCGAAATTAAATGAAAGATATGTCAACCGATCCTAAATTATTTCTAGATTAAGCATATAACATCTATTATTAGTGCACGACATGAGTTTTTCAAACAGTTTGCGAATTTCACGAAAAAAATTAATTTTTTTAATTTTTACAACAAATCTCGAAATAACTCACTGAAATTTGACTAGAAGTATTTCAATCCAACAGAAAATTCGCGTCTAATACGAATCTGGCAACCATTTGTGACGGTCAAGTCAAATTCTCCAAAATTGATTCTATAGATTTGCCAAATTTCTTTTGCAAAATTTAACTTGAACGTCAATAATGCATGTCAGATTTGTAGTTTGCCTGTAATCGCTGATTGAGTGACGTATCACATGAATTAATTATAATGGGTCAATTTGGCATTTGTTACAAGAAAGACTTCAGAGAATTTCAAGTGGAATTTGCAAAAAAAAAGTGATTACTTTGAGAAGTTATTTGTTTTTAAAGTATTCCAAAGTCAGGTAATAACCTTTAAAACCTGTAAAATAAATTGAAAAATATATCGTATAATAAAATGTGCCGCTAAAACCAGGAACTTCGGTTATTGTCACCAAATCTTTAAGTAATCACCCAGTTGACAAAGTCGGCTATTGTCAATCCGTTTAGCGTCAATCGATTTTTCGACTCCCTCAGAGGTGACAGTAAGCTAAAACCACTGTATAATAATCATGGATCGGCATCATAAGCATCCAAGTACTGTATCATAAAAATTATTAATCAGCATCAAAAAAAAATTTATTTATTTATTTTGGACTTGAAAACTAAGAAATGATAAGTATTGAATTTAAATTAAAATATTTGGCAACAATACCAGCAAATTAAAATTGTTGGATTCAAATCCACTCGTCCCGAGTATCTTGGAACCAATTGACCCTTAGAGTATGGAGAGAACTGAAATTTAAATTTATGTAACTTAATTCTGAAACTCTTCCATACTTTACTATTACTTCTCAGAGTTAAGTTACAGCAACACGGATTTCAATAAATCATAACTTTTGACTCTTTGATTCTAGTGACCTTAGNGGCATCATAAAACTTTTATTCTTGTATCATAAAAATCATGGATCTACATCATAAAAATGTCTACGGATACCAGTTGATTCTAGTGACCTTCGTTTTTTTAAATATCCCACTAGTTTTCAATCTTCTTTCATAACAAAGTATGAACTGAACCGAAAAAAAATTCATCAATGGGAAAATTTATTACTCAAGGGCGTTCTTCTGCAAAGAG
Organism: Holacanthella duospinosa; assembly: GCA_002738285.1. Classification (NCBI taxonomy): domain Eukaryota; kingdom Metazoa; phylum Arthropoda; class Collembola; order Poduromorpha; family Neanuridae; genus Holacanthella; species Holacanthella duospinosa. Next base: position 17,676 of record NIPM01000516.1, read on the forward strand.
CATACATCAAATGAACTTCTCGCTCGAGTAATATACTTTTCCGCAATGTATTAGAATTATATTCCTATTTTTTTCAGGGTCATATATAGTCAGGGTCTCCGATTCCGATTCGACTAAAAAATCAAGGAGTCAGCCATGACTCTGAGTCGAGTTAAAATTTTTAAAGAGTCAGTAATGACTCCCAGAATGAGTGAGTCTGACTCAAGCCAAACTGGGAGTCAAGGAGAATACTACAGAACACTGGGTATAATCTGAAATAAGTGAAAATTTATTTTAACTATTGTGTTGCCCATCTATTGTGTACAATATGATGTTGGGAGCGGTACGCATTTACTGGTTGCAGAATAAAAAGTGAAATGTGATATTTCCTCGATGAGTGTCGCTTACTATACAGTAGTGGCTTACTACTTAAATAGTAATCGAGTCTCGGTTGGATTCGAGCATACTTTTATGTACGCTCTGCAGGAAAAAAATTACTGGGCAATTTGTCAAAAATTACTAAGCATGCGCATGTCTAAGTATCACTTTATCACCTTTTTCACTTCCCAGGATAAACCTCGGCGGACTTCGTCACTCTTGTCTCCAATTATGCTCCTCGAGGGACACCAGGGAGAAATTCTCTGCTCAAAATTTAGCCCTAAGGGGGATATACTTGCTTCAGCTGGGTCAGAGAGATCAATTTGTAAGTGAAGCATATTCGATTTCCTCATACAGCTTTTTATGCTGGTATCGGTTACTAATTAATAATTTTGTATCGGTTTATAGACATCTGGAAAACTTACGGGGAGTGTGAAAATGGCATAATGCAACCTAACCATGGTGGAACAATCTGCGATCTTAGATTCAACTATGACGGATCTACCCTGTACACGGCATCCATTGACAAAACAATAGGTGTCTGGGACGTTGCATCTGGATCTCGAATAAAAAGACTCAAAGGGCATACAAACTTTGTCAATTCTGTCGGAGAAACTAAAAAAGGTTAGAATTATGTTTTTATTTATTAAAAATTTCAAAGTTAAAATTATAAATATTCACGACTACTAGGTCCACCTCTGGTTGTTTCTGGGAGTGACGACTGCCAAGTCAAACTCTGGGACCTTCGACGCCGAGCTTCCGTTGTCAACTTAAACTCAGTATACCAAGTCACAGCAGTGAGTTTCGGAGAGAGTGAAGAACAGGTTATTTCAGCAGGTGTGGACAATGAAATCAAGTTATGGGATCTACGGAAAGCAGACGTTTCCATCTCACTTCTTGGACACAAGGATACGGTCACTTCCATGGATCTCTCACCAGATGGCTCGTAAGAAATGTTCAGACACAGGGTTTCTTGAGGTTTTATTAAGTTTCTTAATTTTTATTTTGGGGTGGGGGTGTTAAGGGAAAGTATATGTAAAATTCTGTAGGATTTAATATGCCTCAAAAATTCGGTGTTAAATCGAATTGGATAGAAAATTGAAATGCATAATGAAAACTGAATGCTGTATAATTATTCGTGACCACCCAGGTACCTCTTGACGAATTCAATGGACAATACTATGCGGTAAGTTAATGTTCTTATCTTGGTACTCACATTACACGACCACTGGCATAATCCAACCTCCGACATTACACAACCCTAGACATTCCCCGACCCGAACCTTACTCGACCCAGGGCATGATCCGACTCCGATCTTACAATATGCTAGACATTACCCGACCCCAACCTGACGATATGCCAAACATTATCTTAACTCAGGCGTTACCCTATCCCAGACATTACGTGACTCCGATATTCCTCGCTACTATCCAACCGCCCTTCCTATCGACCTACCGTTCACCTTCCTCCTGGAACATGATTACCGTATAGTCTCCAATACAAGCCCGGGCTTCTATTCAAACCGGGAAGTTTCGAAACCAGGTTTCTATTAGAGACCGGCTACAATTCTTTCAAAATGTACACACATAAATTTGCAGACAAGCTTGAACACTATTTTCTCGGTGGTTTATTAAGCGATCAGGGAATTTAAAAATCATATTTTAATCATCGCTTAGAGTTTCTGGTTCAGAGTCAGAACTAACTAAAGATTCTATAGTTTCCTGGTCTGAGTCATCTACGTCCACCAACGCCTTATTCTTCTCGTCCTCCACATCATCATTGATATCCGTGCTTCGTTAAGGATTCGTGTTGATTTTCTCCCCCTTTGCCTTGGTAGTGTATGGGATGTACGTCCATTTGCCCCGACCAACCGCTGCATGAAAGTTTTCAGTGGACATTCCCATGGGTTTGAGAAGTATTTGATCAAGTGTGCATGGTCGAAGGATGGACTCCGCGTCGTCTCAGGATCTTCTGACAGGTTCGTGTATGTCTGGGACACAACTACGAGACAGATTCAGTATAGACTCCCTGGACACGACGGTACTGTTATAGCCGTGGACCTACATCCGCAAGAACCCATCCGTAAGAACCTGTTCTAGTTATTTTAGATGAAACATTTATACAACTACTAATTGCTAATGATTTTCTATTTAGTGCTCTCTGCCGGAGCTGACAAACAAATCTACATTGGAGAGATTGAAGAGCCTATTTAAAAATGTTCTATCAAATATTTAAATTAGTCTGATTCAATTTTTACAAACCACGATTTCATTACAAACATTTTCATTAAAATATTTTCTGGAGTTATCATTTTTAAACAAGTTTGAGATGATGACAGTTTCTTTTCTGATCTGTTTGTTTCTGTTTATGTTTAAATCTGGGGGACACGTTAGGGATGTTAGTGCTAGATAAGCGAAAAAAGGCAAATCTTATAGAGATAATGCTTTCTTTGGTTTGAAAGTAACTATTAATCGATTTTCAAAACTTTGATGGAAATTGACTCTGAAATAGGACGCAATGTGACGAATATTTAAATACCACAAAATTCATCATTTATCTGCAAAAATTTTTTTAAAAGACGCCAAGTTCTTTAGAGTTCTCCTATATTTATGAATTTTTTTNCATCATTTATCTGCAAAAATTTTTTTAAAAGACGCCAAGTTCTTTAGAGTTCTCCTATATTTATGAATTTTTTTTAAATATTGACAGTGCATAATAATAATTATTATTATTACTAAATATGTATGTGTTACAATTTTCCTTTGTTTAGTTATTAAGATATTATTATTCTCTCCTGGGTGGGAATTCAGGGCGGTGTTTAGAATTTGGTTATCTCTTAACCGAGTGGTTAAATCCTTGGTTCAGTTAGCTGACGCTTAATAGTACAGAACAGAGGGGTCAGAAATGATTGGCAAATTGAAGTGGATGAAGATGTTGTTTTTAGTGTTCTTTTCTGCTTCAATGTCGTAACAGTAGAGTTGAATCTTTAGGACAATAAGTTAGTTTTTTTTGCCGATTATTCTGGGTACCCTCAGAATGATAGGAAGAAAGCTAAAGTCAACTAAGCGATTTAAACTTAAACAAATTGTTAAAAACTTCATTTTTTAACATAAGCAAAACGTGGCCATAATTTTTCACGAAACTGTTGAACCCTAATTATTCTTTTTTCATTCTCCTCAATTGTTGCTCACTTTTCCTAATGCCGTCACACTTCGTCCCTTCCCACTCGCACTTATCAAAAATTTGTTCCTGATTGCGACTTGCTACCTGTATCTTTAAATTAAAAAATAATAAATACAATAGGTGGAAGATTTAGATGATTGATAAAATCCTTAAAATTATTTATCGTTGTATAGTTATAATTAATTTCACTAATATTTCAAGAATAGGTTAAAAAAAATAAGATTATAGGGAACAAATTCGAAATATATTAGTATTTGCCTTTTGATGTGTATGATTCTGGATGTTTCAACTTAGAAATCAAATATCTTCCAAATTGCATAAAAATTACAAAAGTTAAGTTTTAAAATTTATTCTTCTATGTTACAATATTTGACGTGGAATGAAAATGACATTGAGCAGAGCAACGGAAATAACCACTGATCCTCAACTACTCCAACAACTGTGGTTGAATTAGTTTAGGAGAGTCATAGTATGTCCTAAAAGGTTAACAATAGACTAATTGTGTACTCCAGNCAAAATTTATTCTTCTATGTTACAATATTTGACTTGGAATGAAAATGACATTGAGCAGAGCAACGGAAATAACCACTGATCCTCAACTACTCCAACCACTGTGGTTGAATTAGTTTAGGAGAGTCATAGTATGTCCTAAAAGGTTAACAATAGACTAATTGTGTACTCCAGTTGTGTATAGAAGAATCGTGTCAATGTTGTTCTTTGAATTGTGTAGAAACCCCATGCCTTTACTTCAATTAATGCGCATGATCTCACAAACTTCCAAAACACCAATGTGGAATCGTCGCTTAACTTTAGTGTCTCACGTCTCCAACTATTTACTGTAGATTCAGAAGAAGCATGGAGTGCTGCCCAATTTTTTTGAGCAGTATGCAAAACGATGGACCCTCCAATAGCAACGATTGGAAAATTCATCCATGTTTTCAAATCCAATCGACTAAATAATTTTATCATTCCATAATTTGCTCCAAGATGTCCAATGAAAGCTGGTACTTGATGGGCTGCTACCATGTAGCTCGTTAGTTCATTGTATAGACGAGTTGCAACTTGAAGTTGTCGGTAAACATGTTGAATTTCAGATTTAGTGCGTAGTTCACCTATTGTTTTATAGTTTATCCCGCATTTACTAAAAGTAGAAAATGAAAAGAAAATTAATATTTCCCGTACTCATAAACTAAATCGCAAATGAAAACAAATACATCTGTGTGAGTAATAAAAATGACCACAACATTAGACGCAACACTACGAAATGAGTTAACAATTTTTTAGAAATTAATTAAGAATTTAAGACAACGTCCCCCTAGGGAATGTTGTCAATCGATCAGAAAATTTATGAAAATTACAAACCATTACTAATCAATCATTATAATGTCATGCATTATTAATCAAGCCAAATTTTACAAAAAAAAATTCTTCAAATTTTTCGAAAATAAAAAACTAAAAAATTTCATCCACTATTATCTGTTATAGTCTTGAGCCATAAGGCGTATAACGTTTGAATCAAACCTGATAAGCTTCATTTCATTGATAGCGCAAAAAACTTACTTGAGCTCTGTAACCCAAAAATTTAAGCATGCTACACCGTTGAGCCAAGATATAAAGTGATGGAAAATCGTGACCCATGTTATAATCATAAAACATGTCTCCATAATACTGAACGGAAGAATTAGCCATATTTTGAAACCAAATATTGGGTAAATTATAGAGTAGAAGAATTGCGGACTATGCGGCTGTTCCAAAAATAGCATGAAAACGGCAAACCCATTTCCAACAGTTGAGACAAAGAAAAGATACATGATTTTTTCCAATCCGTCGTGATCTAGTGTATGCAGTCCTTTTCGATCGGGCATATATTTCTCTGTAATCAAGAAATTTAAATATTAGAGAGATTTAAATATTAGGTTTTGGTCTGAACCGAATCTAATTATGAGATTGGCTGCAAGAATCAGTGACGCAGAAGCACGTTCTCCCTCTCACTTTAGGTCTGAAATTAAGTCCAAACTAAGACTTTTTTTTCTCTTCAGTTTATAAGAAGAACTTAAGATTTAGTTTAATTTGTTTTAGTATTAATCGTAAATTACGTAATATTTTTAATAACTAATTAAGTGTTTCGTCCAAATAACTTTGATCTGGCTCTTTTGGTAGAAACAGTCGGTTGATCCATTTTCTGGGAAAGTTTATCATGGTCAAAAAAATTTTTTTTACAGAGCACACTTGTCAACATACTGTAACGTATGAATTTTTTTACTATGCAATTTGCGTGTGATAAACAAATAAAAAATTCTTACATATTTTTCTTGTTCGTGTATGTAAAGTTCAATTGTAGACATTACAACAATAGCTAGTTATGAACAATAAAAGCATAGCTTTAAAAATTTAAAACACAATTAGTTTACCTGTTCGGATAGGTAATTCTCCAAGAGTACCTGTTACACTCACTTTGGGACCTTGACACTTAATCACGTTATCGATATTTAAATATTCTCATAATTTTACCAGATCATTCTTATGAAACTGGAAGTTAAGGAAACAGCGCTCGTAATCTAAAGTATTTAGACTGAAACGAGTTTTCTTAAATTTTACGGGTGGTTTATCGTTGCATCCAAGCAATCACGTCAAATGTTGGTCTGGAATTAATATTTTAACCTTTTAAGTTACAGGGCCCGCCAAATTAATCCAGGCCTTCTTTCTCCGCCTTTCACCAAAAACGGCTTGGGCAAGCGATACACAATTAGTCAATAATGGAAGTGAAGTTAATTTTATTATATCACTATAAAATATCTGTTCCGATTAGATACACTAATGCAAAGCANGGCGATACACAATTAGTCAATAATGGAAGTGAAGTTAATTTTATTATATCACTATAAAATATCTGTTCCCATTAGATACACTAATGCAAAGCAATGGAGCAAAGCAGAGAGACAGAGAGAGGGGTCGGCAGGTCCTCTGTTGTGTCAGGTGGAATAGATGCCAAGGGATCGTACCCCCCTCTAGTTGGTCATTTTTCTCATTTACCCATCTTTCAGCATTACAGAATGGCGTTTGTTTAAAAAAAAAAATTTTAAGTCAGTTTTGATTACCTACTAGACAAGTTATTGCAAAGCAGTGTAAATGATGAAAGCAGAGAGGTAGAGAGTGGGGTAGGGTCGACAGGTTCTCTGTTAAGTGAGGTGGAGTAGATGCAAAGGGACCATACTCTATTGCACTCATTCTCTCAACTCTCTGCTGCTTTTGTTAAATAATTAATTTTTCCAAAGGTATGTTTTCTCAAACATACGCTAACTTCATTCCCTCCAACTTTTGTATTTTGTGCTATTTATTTGCTATCTCAAAATTTTTTTTGGTGAAAGAGTTTCTACGACCTGGATTAAAATGGTTCGTACTATATAATAAGTTAAGAGAAAAGTGAAAAAAAAACAGTACGAAGTATAATAGCTAAATACAGGTAAAGATAACATATTGGCTTTCACCCAATCAAAGAGAGAGAGAGAGAGAAGGAACGAAGTTAGGAAGCTTTATCTAGGAATTCCACACACAAGGTTTTGGCATTTCTCCTGGCTTGAGCCAGGCCCCGCTCTTTTTACGTGCAAGTGTACATTGTCATGAGGTGGTAGCATAGTTCTACTCCTACGAATATTTACTTTTAGTTTCACATCAAAAGAAGTGAGGTAGGAAAACACTTGATAAATTACATTTGATTTGAAATTNCAGTACGAAGTATAATAGCTAAATACAGGTAAAGATAACATATTGGCTTTCACTCAATCAAAGAGAGAGAGAGAGAGAAGGAACGAAGTTAGGAAGCTTTATCTAGGAATTCCACACACAAGGTTTTGGCATTTCTCCTGCCTTGAGCCAGGCCCCGCTCTTTTTACGTGCAAGTGTACATTGTCATGAGGTGGTAGCATAGTTCTACTCCTACGAATATTTACTTTTAGTTTCACATCAAAAGANGAATATTTACTTTTAGTTTCACATCAAAAGAAGTGAGGTAGGAAAACACTTGATAAATTACATTTGATTTGAAATTGATATATTCAATACAGCCCCCTAAAAGAAATATTTTGAGAGAGATGTAGCTAGGAAATCTTAGGTATTGTTGGTGAAAACTTAACTCCTTTTTTTATTTTTCTGACATAAATAAAATAGCTGAATCCCACCCACAAAGTTGGGCATCATTTAAATTTTTCCTATCATTGCAAAAATTTTCCGCTTTTGTCTTCAAATCTGACAGGAAAAACTTGACGTTACTTACAACTTTTGCTAAAGTCCTCTATATTAGCGTATTTCCGTTTATTGATTGGAGTTTGAGAAGACATTAGGATAATAGTTATATTTAATAACAAAAATTACCTAAGAAAATATTTAAAGTTAAAACAAGTTGTTGGACAGATTTATATGTAAATCTNATTTAATAACAAAAATTACCTAAGAAAATATTTAAAGTTAAAACAAGTTGTTGGACAGATTTATATGTAAATCTAAAATTTGAATAAGGGTATTCCGATGGTTCGTACACAATTCATACGGCACAAAGGCCCTGAATTTTCTTCTTTCTCATCAACAATCACCATTTTGAAAGACTTATAATTTTTGCTCTGATAATAGTCCTAAAATGCAGTTCCTAGTTTACATTTTGGAAGTTCGCAAATGATGCCCAACTCTAGTGTTGCGCATGGTTCTGACTCATGACCTGGTTCAATGGCTNATTTAATAACAAAAATTACCTAAGAAAATATTTAAAGTTAAAACAAGTTGTTGGACAGATTTATATGTAAATCCAAAATTTGAATAAGGGTATTCCGATGGTTCGTACACAATTCATACGGCACAACGGCCCTGAATTTTCTTCTTTCTCATCAACAATCACCATTTTGAAAGACTTATAATTTTTGCTCTGATAATAGTCCTAAAATGCAGTTCCTAGTTTATATTTTGGAAGTTCGCAAATGATGCCCAACTCTAGTGTTGCGCATGGTTCTGACTCATGACCTGGTTCAATGGCTNATTTTGGAAGTTCGCAAATGATGCCCAACTCTAGTGTTGCGCATGGTTCTGACTCATGACCTGGTTCAATGGCTCTGGCTCTGGCTCAAGCTGGCTCACAAAAATTTCTAAAGTCAATTTGCCTTTAGCCAGTTCNTGGTTCAATGGCTCTGGCTCTGGCTCAAGCTGGCTCACAAAAATTTCTAAAGTCAATTTGCCTTTAGCCAGTTGATAATTATGATTTGTGTTGGCTTATTTTCACTAGGTCATTCTCACTTTTAGCAAAATGTGCATATTAACGGCCGGAAAAAAACAAATTTTTTTTGTTGAGCCATGAGTCCTGGCTCATAGAGCCATGGCTCTGGCTCATGATCCAGCTCAACAAAAGTGCGGAGCCAGAGCCATGGCTCATGAGCTGGCTCACCNCGGAAAAAAACAAAGTTTTTTTGTTGAGCCATGAGTCATGGCTCATTGAGCCATGGCTCTGGCTCATGATCCAGCTCAACAAAAGTGCGGAGCCAGAGCCATGGCTCATGAGCTGGCTCACCGCTCGGGTGAGTCATGAGCCATGGCTCATTGAGCCAGTGGATCTGGCTCACGCCAAAAGCTGAGCCATGCGAAACACTACCCAACTCTGAGGGGGGAATGGGACCTTCATCTNATCTGGCTCACGCCAAAAGCTGAGCCATGCGAAACACTACCCAACTCTGAGGGGGGAATGGGACCTTCATCTATTTTATTAATGAGGAATACCAAATGTCAAACATAGGAATAAAAAAAGAAGTTAAGTTTCCACCAGCAATATTTGATTTATCGAAATTTACCAAGTATATTCTTAATTGGTATGAGTATACGTTTAATAATAACGTTTTGTTCAAACCTTTGAGTTGAAGATTTAGTCTGCGAATTTTTGAAATCACTTGCGGATATAGATCTTTTTTTAAATAATTTTCAACTTGTTTTAGAAATGCTGCACCGTAAGCAGTCAAGTATAAGAAATGCATCACCAGCTCAGAAAGACTAATATTAAGAAATCTCCACGCATAGAAGAAACGGGAAAATAGAAATATATATTTAGAGGCAAAGAGTAATGCCACAATTTTCCAAAGGTTATATTTCAAAGTTCCAATTTTTGGTGGCAATAGGTCAGAGCTTTTTAAATCCCACTGAAAAGGGCAAATGTTTGCCCAATAAGCAAAACTGTAGAAAATAACCGAAAGACGTTCAGTTTTACAACTCAACATTCTTATTAGAGTAGTCAACTATTTTTTATAAAGAATGAAATTCATACAGAGAACAACTCTTTTATATTTCTAAGGCTAATTGTCTTAAATGGTCGATTTAAATTAGACCAATTAAATATTTGAATGGTTACTATTGTTTAGGTACATTCTGCACTTCCGTCAAGGGACAACTGCCTTGTAAATTATTGAACGTTTTCAAGATTATAAGATTCAGCTAATTGTCAGAAACTTGTATGGATAAAAAAGGCGATGAATGTATTGATGACCAGGGACGCATAAAACGCATAATCGTTCCGACGTGTTTAAATCATGCGGAAACAACGCCTGATCATAAACTTCGTAATAGAACACAATTTTATGCAATAAGAAAAACGCACAAAACGCATAATTTTCTTGATGCCGCATAATTTTAATTTAGCCAGTAATTCTTTAAAAAAGAACACATTTTGATTTTTTTTTAAAGAAGTTGCGTACTTATCCCTAATCAAAATTAGATTTAAAATTAATTTTCTAACTTTTAGTAAAACGCAATTAATTTGTAATTTTGTACTTTAAAAATCGGCCTCTTCGCAAGTGATATGGGCTGTAAATCAGTTAGAAAAGCGAACCAGATGAGTTTATTGATTGGAGAGTCTATGTAACAAAAAATCTGATGTAGCTTGAAAAAGTGCATTTGATGATCCATGAAATAAAATTAAAACAATTTTTAAGAGTTTTAAAAATTTCATTAAAAACAGTTTTTAAAGGCAAGAAGGAAAGGCACTTCATTCAATAAGTTCAAAGCAGTACATATTTATCGTAGCATTTGAATCGCAACAATAGTACATCTGTATGTTTGCATAATGGAATGGTTTTTTGATGACATGTTGAATTTAAACAAGCTGAATCTTTCTTTAAACACTATTTCGTTATTTCAACGAAATTATTTTTGAACGAACAAACATTTAAAGGCTCTAGGACAACCATGTAATAGGGCAAGAATAAAGAAAACTTAAGTTGATGGGAAAGAGCAAATTCATTGCGATTCATTCAGTCATTCATTCTGTCATGCACTAAATGTATCACCAATTGATTACTATCAGCTTAAGAATTCAATTTACCTTTTTCAAAATTCGTATAATATAGGCAAAGGTGGTAGATGGTAGCCTCTCATGAAAACTTCCGATGGTAACCTCCTCCGCATTTTCCAAGTTCTAAGTTAAGTTTTAATATTTTCGATTCTTTATGTTTTTAATTATTTATTTATTAATCTTCATGTTGGAGGTTAGCAATTATCTTACGTTCTCAGTACCCTTGGAGGTTACTATTGAAAGTTACCATGGAAGGCTCTCATTTACCCCCAGTCCCTAATTCCAACCTACAAAATATTGATGGTGATAGAATGCTCAACTTTTCATGTCAGCATAAATGAGATTTTTTTTTTCGGTATAGCGTGCACTTGTCTAATTCTTTGAAAAAATTAACAAATTTTCGAATTTCAAACCCCGGCCAAGGCTCACACCCAAATGGTTTGACAATACAGTACCAGGTAGAATATGAAGTAAAATGTAATGAGAAAAAAAAATTCAAACTTCATTGTTGATATTGGTTTAATTATTTTAAGCTACAACTTGATTTAATATTAATCCTTGTTTAACGAAAGTGACGAGGTTGTAGTAATGGACGCAGGACACACTTTCAGTACAGGTAAGGAGTAGCTTTATTAAATTTAAACCACTAATTAAATTTATAAAGTAATTTTAGGCAAAAATTAAATGTAATCAGGTAAAACGTACTATCGACATACATAAAATTCTCGACTATTCGTCGAAGTATTCGTTGAAGTATTCGCTATTCGAAGGCAGTGCGAAGTCGAAGCTTCGATATTCGCGTTTACTCGAATATTGGTATAGGCGGCATCACTATTTTAAAGCACAATAACTTTATTGGAAGAAATCTACTAATTAATCAATATTGAAAAAAATAGTTTTGTTGATTTATTTCCATCACAATGTTTCTCATATCGTCATCCCGTCATTGAGAGATATGAACGAGGGAATTGGGGATCCCTGCCCGTTCGAAAAGTTCTTGTACAATCTCTGTCCAAGTCATCGTTTGTTNATGAACGAGGGAATTGGGGATCCCTGCCCGTTCGAAAAGTTCTTGTACAATCTCTGTCCAAGTCATCGTTTGTTCTTTTGAAAGTATACAATTTGACATAGAATGGTCAATAATGTGGTTGTGTTTTTGAGTTTGTCATTTCTATTCAACACAAACCGAATGACATTGTATTGCAGACATGCTTTTGGTAAAAACATTTGTACATACGGTATTTTATTAAAATACTTTCATTACGTCGTACATACTGCTTGTACAATTGATTGTAGCAACTGAACTGAGCTTTTAAGTAATTAATCGGTTAAGATTTGTTTGAATTAGTACAAAGTTACTCATTCTCAAACGAGTTAGACAATTTAACTAAATTAATTATTTGGCTTTTTGATCTATTAGTTATAAATTTGCATTTTAATTTTGATAAAAAGTGAATACAGGATTTTTATCAATTCCTAGGACTTGATATGAGAAATTTGATAGTTGCTTCACTTTGATTTTTCTTGCAATACAAATTGGACTGGGATATGTGCATAGGATGTTTTGCAATGCAAGAATTTTATTCTCAATTTGAGCTACATAGTTGCAACGTTTAATACTTCTTTCAAGCATTGTAGAATAAAAGATTCATTGTTGTTAGTTTGTTGGATTGATGACAATCCTAAAAAATTTGGCATTAAATCTAGATCTGACATTGTTGACGGTGATATCCGCTCATTACCCTTCTCATCTTTAAGCCAGATTACTNGGATATGTGCATAGGATGTTTTGCAATGCAAGAATTTTATTCTCAATTTGAGCTACATAGTTGCAACGTTTAACACTTCTTTCAAGCATTGTAGAATAAAAGATTCATTGTTGTTAGTTTGTTGGATTGATGACAATCCTAAAAAATTTAGCATTAAATCTAGATCTGACATTGTTGACGGTGATATCCGCTCATTACCCTTTTCATCTTTAAGCCAGATTACTATTCAGATGAAATGGAACAGAATGACATGCAACGCTAAAGTAATCGCTGAAGGTAAGAGACCAATAAATTCTGAAACTGAATCTCTAAATTATATTCTTGTCAATAATTTTAAGGAACACGTTCGGAACTTACCACTAAACTACAAGCAGAAATTGAGAAACCCGGGCAGACTGAGGTCTCAACTTCATTAACTGAAGTATCTTCCACTAACCACAGAAAGGTGTAAACAAATTTATAAAATTTATTAGCAGCTCTAATAATTTATTTCTTAGGTGTCAAACAAACGTTCCAGGTTGGATGCTGTTCTTTCAAATACATTGGTTAATCAGAATGACGTTGTCGAAGATAATGAATTATTGCGGAAATTATTAAACTCCGGCAAGAACTACTGAATGAAAAACTTGAGCATGCGTCTTGCAAAGGTATTTTTGCTATTAAAGTTACCTGAGTAGCAATTCTGTAATCTTATCATGTATTTTAAGATGAATTAGGAAAAGTCCGAAAATCTTTGGATGAAATTAAGGCGGAAAAGTCCGATGATATTTCAATTGGGAACAATATTATTGTAAAGAAATCCGCATTGGGAGCCTTCAAATCAGTTTCTGGAACAGTAAACGTCTACGCTAGGAATGTGTTTTCTGTTTTGGCATGTTTTCTCAGTAGATGAAATTGTTGGCAGATCACTTATGGGCAAAAAGTGCAATGCTAACCGAAGCTCTGAATTCGCTCCATCCGGGGATCATGAAAAATGAGATGCTGTGATTGGTAAGTTCAGAAGTAATTCAGTTTAGCAGACATTTTTGCGATAATAACAATTATTTACGATCTTTTTGTATTAAATTCTTAGCTCATTCTCTCGAAGCATTTGGGCAAAAACCAGGAAGACCATTGTTCAAATTATCCTTAAGGTGTGAAACAGCTTAACAAATCTTATTCATGAAATGAATAAGGAAGCAAAGGAAGCGGAAGAAAGGTTGATTCTTTGATTTAATCAATCATTATTTACAGTCGTTAAATAAAATTCTGTCTCTATATATAAGGAGTTGTTTGGTTCTTTCACTCAGTTAGTCTCATTGGCATAATAGGTAGCGCGATTCATTAGAAACAGGTCTCTGGTTCGATTCATTCATATGACAAAAAAATGGGCAAGTTACTTGGTATATTAGATGAGAATAATTTTTTTTAATTACAATTTCTTGTCATTTGCACAGTACAAGAAAAATTTGTTAATTACTTTTTGAGATTGGGAATATTACTTTGTCCAAAATTTTGGACATACCTTGTGATCTCAATTGTACAAAATACTTTTAAAATTATACGTTTTACACTTCACCTGTTTCATAATTCAACAATATTCATTGGACATGACAGAGTGCAGGATTGGACAGAACCATTTCTGAACGGGTGGAAAATCAGACTCTCAACCATTTTCTGTAGCAATAAAAAAATTCTGCTGAAGTGAAAATTTTGTTTTGGTTATCAGAACTTCAGGTTTAGAGACATGATTCGCACATAGAAAAAAAAAGTAATAACTGTGATTTGTTTGATCAAAAACATGAAATTCATATTTAATGGATTCTGCTCTTACAACATGAAAATTTGTTGGTATAATGGTAAATGTGGTAAGATGTGGAAATGTGTTTTGGCAAGTTTTTGCCAACAGGAAAAGGTCAATCAATAATCTGGTTTGTTGATATAAAAAATTTATAGAACATGTCAAGTTGTGAGAGTTACTTCTAAACAGCATATGTGATTTATGTACATCATATGGTTAATTTGGCGAACTAAGAGTTTCCTTAATTGTTCGTATAAACTACTTTGGTGACAGATTGTTTTTAATTGTCGATTGAAAATAGTTCTTAAAGTATCAATTATATCAGGTTGCTTCTTGCGTTATTTTTATTTTGGAACCTTATAAAATGCATCAGTTATACGGCTGAAATGAAGAATTTCGTAATCATTGATAGTAATTGGTATTATTTTTGTCATCTTGGGCAATTTTCGTTCGTCAAAAAATGAATGTATTTTGAGTATAACCACGTTAGAATATTTAATTAATACCAAAATGGGCAATTTAAGCAAGAGAAAATTTTAAAGAAAATTCATGTCCTTAACGCTCCTTTTCACTCACAAGCTACAATATAAGCAAAGTTTCCTGATTGATATATTTTGAGCAAACATTTCCAACATAGCGATTATATACTGTGTAGGAAATAGCGGTAAATTCAATTAACAGGTAGCATAATTATTGACATGCTTTGGAGACTAGTTGGCTAAGGAAATAGGTACTATGGAATGGATTTCATTTTGTCAGTTTACTATACAACTTTTGTTTCTGAAACCCTGACATTTTTAAACATTTACGGAAGTTTTATCTAAAGTGTAATTACTCATAAAACATTAGTAAAAAAGTGATGTGGCGTAGTATAAAAATTTACTCCACAAAACTTTGAATCTAACTTAATTTTGTTTACAGGATCTCATAAAACTTTTTTTGCAATTCTTAAGTTATCATATTTTCGCTAAGACAGGAATTACAATATTGAAATTTTTATTATCTCATTTGCCACCAAAACAATTCTTTACATAAAAAATTCGTTTTCAAGTGTAACTGCACATGAAGTTACAAAACAAGCGAAAACTTTATCTTGAAGAAAAGTTTCAGAAATATTACATAGTTTCACAATATAAGTATGCCTTTACACATAGAATCGTGTAAAAGTTTTCATACTTACTAATTCTTCAAAAATTGTGGTTTGTAGTCTAGTTATTCTAAGTAAAATTTGTACATATTTCGATTATATTGTAACAGCTCTAGGGGACTTATTTTTATGTGACGTCAAGTGAAAGATTATTTTTATAAATTATTATTAGAAAATTTATGTAATTGTTGACTTACCTTTGTCTTTATTTTACTTTCTTTGTGTTGTTACTAATTATGGAAATTAGTAAGCTGAGCATTAGTTCATTTTTATAATTTTCCTTTGTTTCATTATATCACAGTATTGTAATAATAGTTTTTGTGCACAAGGCACGCTAAGGCTTCAAGGGTACAAAAACCCAGGGCCGGGAGTCCAGAGACTGATTCTAGAACAAGGCTTTACTCAAGAAGTAAGTCTGACCCATGAGTGGGAGTTTGAAATCTAACTTTAAAAATTATGTTTCTTTATTAAAGCTTTTTTGTTCAAAGGAAAATTATTAATTTATTCTAAAACTTTCATTGTTATCTTAATTGTTGAATTTATTTAGTTTATTTTCTTTAAGTATAAAGTTAATTGTTGAATACTAACAGTTGAGAGGCAATCGAAGCCCTGACTTCTCAAATTTCCTTTGAGTTGAAATTGTGGGAAATCCACAATTTCAAAAAGTTAAAGTTAAAACTTTTTATGAATTTTATTTATTTAATTTTAAATTCTTGTAAAATCAATTAATTGATTTCTCAGGGATTTTTGGGTCACCTACGTCCTTCTAAATTAAGGTAAGTTGGTCGTTGTGACCGAATCATAACAATATATAGTCACTTAAAATGAAATTAAATACTGCCATCAAAAATTATCGTAGATGATACAAAAGTATGAATTTTTAGGCACTAACTACAAAATATTTTCTGTTATACAGCGCTACAAATTTTGTTTCCAAGAATGCATATAACTTCACCATATTAACCTTTAGTGAAAATGTAGTTTCAACTGTAAAAACAGAAAAAGCTTACATGCTGACAGACTAGCTTTACCAAATCTAGCTGGTACACACTGTCGGTACCGGAGATAACTGAAGTATAAACATGTACATAATAGATTGTGTAAGAGAGACCAGTGCTAGAATACGAGGAGTAGGTATGGTCGGCAGTAGAATCAGGCGCAATACTGAAACATCTACAGTGCGTTCAACAGGAAACAAGTTTACGCACTTTGTTAATGAAATCGACGCAAATCACTTCAATTGAGAATCTACTGGATACCCTTCTGATATATTTATCTTAGTGATGTGGCTTTGATGTGTTTGCGTAGAACGAGTTGAACGAACAATTTGAACCGTTTGTTGGATCCGGGAAGCTCAAAACTAACAAAAGCCATGTAGAGAAGTTCATCACGAATTGAACTTGCAACAAAAAAGCAAATACAAAATTCTGTGTCAAATAAGAATTGTTTAATTGAGAAACGCTTGGTGTAACATCATCACCCATAATTACAGACAATCTACAATGTCTTCCATGCTTCATCTATGCTTTTCTCAATCTGAGTTCTGAATTTCAATTTTGCATAACTACAATCAATAAATATTGTTTATACGCAACTATGAGAACTTCTAACCCACCATTTATTTGCCTCCAATCAGGGAAGTATTGTCTTACTCAATGATTTTACCGTGTTCGTAGTTTGCTACTTGTTACTACTAGTTTTTATGCTATAAGCACAAAAAATGGAAGTGTGCGAGCATAGATGGGCACGGGATCCACACCTCCGCTCTCCATTCAGCAAAGACACCTCCACTCCTCCAAGCTAAATTGACCCCTCCATCCCTGCCCTCCGCTTAGGGGGCCCATGTATGTTTGCGAGGCCACAAAACCAAAATTGTTCCAATCATCAACTTTTCGTATATTTGACCAACTCTGTTGAGCTATTTTGAATAGAAGGACGTTTATATCATGTACATAGAATACAAACTGGTTTATTTCTCATGTAGTAATAATTGTTCTTGTAAATAGTTGCTCTTGTAATACACCAACAGTTGGTATAAATCTGAATTACATGATTAAAAAATTTTTTTCATTGAAATTTAAACGTAAGTTTTTAAATAGAATGACAAAATTATGTCACACTGAAATGCGCTGGTATTTAGGTCAAATTGTAAGTCTTGCGACCTTGACAATATCTTACCAACCAGTAGAGATTGACCAGTCAGTGCTAGACATCACTAAAGCAATAAAATTACTTATTGTAACTAACTTAATAAAATTACTTCACTAAATTAATTATTGTGGTTGTCGTAGCCTAAAGTGTTTCCGGCCGTTCATCTGTCTGTTCGGCTGTCTCACATGTACTTTTTGACATGATTTTGTTGCTTGGTATTTTCGATTCTATAATTGTTGATTTTCAACCAAGCTAATTAGGGGTATCTTTTCTATATATATCACATACATTTTATTTCTATGATTAATTACGAAAATTTGTGCGTGTCATTAGACAGGTTATGTTTGAGTCNTTAGGGGTATCTTTTCTATATATATCACATACATTTTATTTCTATGATTAATTACGAAAATTTGTGCGTGTCATTAGACAGGTTATGTTTGAGTCGTTTTTAAAAACCGACTGTAAAAAAAGCTTCAAATATTCCAACTTGGCAACAGTGCAATTATTTTTCAAACTAAAGTGGTACCTAAAGATTCAATATGAGTTACCAGAAATAATTGTCTCAAGTTTTCACTTGGTCTCATTCTTGGCGCGAATGGATAAATTAAGCAACTTTGCTCAGCAGCAACCTAGGCTACCCGCCGTAGTTGGGCATGTAATATATTANATTAAGCAACTTTGCTCAGCAGCAACCTAGGCTACCCGCCGTAGTTGGGCATGTAATATATTAAATAATACTGAAAACAATTACATAACCAATCTAGAAATTCATAACCTGACAAAACCTAAAACTTAGCAGTGTTAGGTTGTTAGAAACACTTATACTAAGTTGTCAGGTTGTTCGATTTTCAAATTGGATTGACACAGATGTGGTAGATGGTTACATCCAATTATTACATTCGGTTTAATCTAAAAAAAACACAGAAGAATTAGAATTATATGAATTAACTTTTTAAGGTCTTCTTCTTCCGTATATTTTTTTAGATTTGAATAAGAGAGGTACTCTGATGAAATCCATCCACATAATTACTAAACAAACATGAAAATATCAATAATCTAATAAATCACTAAAAATTAATAAGAAAAATTACAATAGAAATTACTAAAAACCGTGGTACCATAGGAATGTACCCATCTACCATCTGCTTAATCCAACCGATTATCAGAATACACTTACGTCTGCCGGAAAAGTATAACTCGACCACACCTTTGTTATTCTCTTCATTAATTATAAAAGTAAATCTGATTTTATAAAGTGAACAAAATTTATCCTAATTGATGCTTCACTTGGATTTATCTTAATCGTTATCACTTCCGTACTAATTCCACTGGATGAAACCTAGTATAGCACCAATTACAATTCGTAGTTCAGCTTGTAAAATTAGAACTACTCTTGTAACTAAACAAAAAATGAAGATTTACAAAAATTTAACTTTCTGCAATCTGCAATAAAAAAATTGGGATGAAATGAAATGCCAGCAGTTGAATAAATGGGTAGTTGAATTTTGGGATAGCGTGAGAGGGAGTTTTTTCCGTTCGCGCCAAGGATGAGACGAAGTGAAAACTTGAGACTATTATTTCTGGTAACTCATATTGAATCTTTAGGTAAAAAGAAAAGCCTGAAGACAGCTGATTTTGAGCAGGAGGTTTGGCTTCAGAACTTGATTTAATCCAGTTGAAGTAATTATTTGAACTACAATTAGTGTAACTTTAAGTTATAATTTTTAATTGTGTTTATTGACGTGATTTAGTGCAGAGTAAGTAATATTATTTAAGTTTAATTTGACCTGACCTGGTGAAATTTATTTAATTCAACTAGTTAACTTTAATATTGTAGGAAGTTCGTGTTTGAATAATGTTTGAGGTAAGTGTATCACCTGCACAGGCTACCACAACTTATCTAAACAAAGAAATAATTAAATGAATTGTTTAATGGATATCTACTGATTATTTTATAGATAGATGATGAGCTGGTGGACATAAACGAGACGACACTGCGAGAAGAATTGGTGGAGAATCCTTCTCTCCGAAAAAAGAAGAAGGCATTTAGGTTCTCCGTGGGGGCTGATGTTGACTTGCTATAGGAAGTCGTGGTACTTAGGCCACACCTTTCAAAGCACACAGAGGTGACAAAAACATGGAGGAAGGTGGCCAGCAATTGCGGTGACTTGTATGATGGGGAGCGAGCCAGAAAAAGATTCAATATCCTTCTTGAAGACTATAAAACGGACACCAAGAAATCCAAGCAGAGAGTACCTTACTTACTATGCTTTAACCATTGTTTTTGAAACTATAAAAATAATAGCACTTTATTTAGGTCCGGAACTGAAGAGGAGGTGGACAAAAAGACGAAACTTTTGGAAGGAAAAGTAACCTTTATCGATGATGCGAAGGTGACTACGAAAGAGAAAAGGAGGTCAGGCGAAAACATTAGTAACCAACTTGGGCAAAAAATCCGTGAGGCTGCTATGACCACCATGACCTCTCCGACTACTCCTAATACAAGCAAAGGTTTAAAATCTAGCTATACTGTTTGTTTCTTGAAAGCACTAGTTGCTTTGATGAAACATTTGTATATTACAGATAAAATACGACAACGTGGAGAAATTTATCAGAAGGCAAAGCTACTGGAACTCATGGAGAAAAAACTGGAGGAGGAGTCAGGGGCACGAAAGAAAGCCCAAGAGCTAGAAGAAAGGCACTTGCATTGAAAGAATCCAAAGCCGAACAGCAGGCAGAGCAAACAAAATTACTTATCATGTTAGTGAAAAACATGACCAAATGAATTACTACTGGTAAGACTTAAAACAAAAATAACTTGCTTCGACATTTTTATGCTGTTTCCATAATGTACTTAATTCCAACTACAAAAACAAACTTTAGTTCGAGTTTACGCCTGAAAGAAGCAACGGTAGACTAAAGTTTGCAAATTATCAACATAATAAATAATGTGAATGAGATATCAAGGTATTTGTTAGTTTATCTTAGATAGACTAATATTTACTAACGACAAGTATAACAAAAAATGTGAACGTGATTAATTGAGTACAAGGTACTCCTCTAAAAAAGGAGGCTGGACTCCGAAGTAAATACTAGTTTGACTGCCAAACAAACATGTATGACAGTTTCTTAGAATAGCACCAACCAAGTAATATTTGCCAATTGGTTGTAAATTTCTTTTGAAGTCCAGGAAGGCCCAAAGGAAGACCATTTTTCCGAACTCTCATTCCACTGAGACCCTGCTTGAACTCATTGCTGTGTTGAAATCAAGTTTCTGTTCTGTCAAGTTTGCTCCTTTGAATGGTGCGATGAGATGAGAACGGTTAGGATACCCTCCGNGTGAACGTGATTAATTGAGTACAAGGTACTCCTCTAAAAAAGGAGGCTGGACTCCGAAGTAAATACTAGTTTGACTGCCAAACAAACATGTGTGACAGTTTCTTAGAATAGCACCAACCAAGTAATATTTGCCAATTGGTTGTAAATTTCTTTTGAAGTCCAGGAAGGCCCAAAGGAAGACCATTTTTCCGAACTCTCATTCCACTGAGACCCTGCTTGAACTCATTGCTGTGTTGAAATCAAGTTTCTGTTCTGTCAAGTTTGCTCCTTTGAATGGTGCGATGAGATGAGAACGGTTAGGATACCCTCCGCCGCCTTAAAGGGAGTAAATTTTATCTCCCTGTCCTGTCATCATCTACTCTAACGTTCTCAATAACCAGCTCTCAGAAAGCATATAACAGTCATGACGGCGTCTAGGCACTGGCCCTTGAGGTTGGCAATAAGTCCGTTTGGTATGACGACAGACTGAAACTTGAGTACATGCTCCCTCTTGTGCCCACTGTACAGTTCCCGTTGGTTCTTTAGAGGACGACAACAAGGGCGATGGGTACCTAGAAATAGTTGTTTACTCGTGATACTGAGTGATCAAAAATGTTTCCTATCACTTATTTCTGCCATGTCTCCAGCATCCCTTCCGCTTCCGCCTACATCCTTCTCAGGTCTTTCGAAACCCTACAGTCACTGCCCGCCTCCTTAACGTCACTTCCCAAATAGCTTTCATCACTGTCCACCTCCTTCCCGTTGCTTCCCGCATCTCTTCCAGTTCTCTGCATCTATTTCTGCTACTACCCGCATCTCTTCCATGTCTCCCGCATTCCTGGACATGCGGGAGACATGGTCATTTAAATGTAAGACTATTACCATCAATAAATCCTCAGCAATTAGCCATTGGAGCTTTTCTCTGATGGATCGCTTGGCTATACTGCTGAAGATGTTCCTCGTCAAGCCAAGTCTGATGAATCTCCTGCAGAGGATGAGCAAATCGATTGTAGATCCATGTGAGAGTCGTGTTGAAGATCTCTGACATATCAGGAATTGGTCTGCGGAATGTTGGAATAAGGTCGAATAGTCGGTTGGGGTAGGCTAGACGTCGTAATAATAAACATAATCCTATTCGTAAAAACCAAATAAATACGATCAAAACCAAAAATCTATGGGACGATTAAACTATTTAAATAAAAAAACTACCTTCAGTGGCAGAGAATTTCTTTTTAGAAATTGGACAGTTCAAATATTCGGGAAATTCCATGGCCATTTTCAATCTACCAATTCTCACTTTGGGGAACCTGGACAGGAGAATCGCCTCTTCGTTGGACACTTCCGACAGATTAAACCGGAATTTGTTTGCTTGTTCCTCATTTTTGTCGAAAAAAATAAAAAATAAGAAGGTCAGCGAGGTCATTTGAAGAGCATTTAGTCAAAAACTTAAAATCCATTTTTCAAAAAATATATTATTTGACACTTTGCCCGCTCTTTCATAGAAACCTTTCTAGATATTTTCAAAATAGCTCCTAACAAACTCAAAGTCTCAGGTTTTAACACATAAGCTTGAAGCCTTTAGGATTTTTAGGATTTCTCATTTTTACATTTAAAAACGACTCAAACATAACCCGTCTATTCACCTTACAAATTGGTTTCTAATTTGGATGCTTGTCGCAAGATTGAAGTATGACCTGTCTACAGTTAAATCTAATGGCCGCTCACGAGCGATAAAACGAATGCATCAGATCTTGATAATGAACCAAGGATGCAGTAACGATGAATTAGTGAGTAGCCCTGACGTGCAGATGTCCTAAGCTGCAGAAGTAGGCTACCTGTTTCGTCTCACATTTCCCTTTACAGATTATCTTGGCTGAGAGTTAAAATCATGTTGACTTTTTACCAGCAAAATCCGATGATGTGCAGTTTCGGTACCAGACCATTAGTTTGATTTTTGAAAAGTCAACACTTTCCATCCCGTTTTTTGATTTTTGAACTATCCTCAGAAGCTTGACCAGTCCACCAGGTCTTCAACATTGGTTTTGGCAATTCTTTTTTAAATAAACGGGTACGAGTTTAGTCTTCCCAAGACGCGTACAAAATCTGACTTCCTAAATTTATAAACTTCCAAATTTGTAATGTAATTTCTCACTACTTAAGAATGACTAACGAATTAACCGCAGTCTGACATATTACATAAATCACCATAATCCTCAAATTCACGTATTTTATAAATTCATAAATTTTACCTGATGTAAATTGTTCACCAAGATTTATTTTTGTATAAAATTATATAATCGCACTTAGACCTGGTCGCCCACTTCATAATTCTAGTGTCACCGAATCCAGAAAAATGACGACGATTGACACCAACTTGTCCCACATAAAACGTATAAGTTGCATAATTTCAAAGCAGCGCACAATTTTGCACAATATTGCATAATTCTGCGGAAAATACACAATGTTACTTTGCATTAGAGCATAAGGTTCGAACCTTCAGTTCGAACCTTTTGTTCAAATGTTCGAACATTTTTACTAAATATAATCTTAGCTGATGTTTACCGCACTAGTAGGGAATGAGTTTCCATTCAAAAAATTGTGGTAAACCATTTCGAAACTTTCATAAATTAATTTTTTCATATTGTTTTCTCGATTCACATAACAAATCAATTAATTTTAATGTGTCATGGGTTCCTGAAGCAGCTCAGTGGTTATGGGAAATACAGAAAATTCACCAAATTCCTTAAACCTACCTGAAATCCCACAATCATTGTGGAATCATTTTGATCGAATTACAGACACACAACATGCGAAATGTAAAGTTTCCGAATGTAAAACTGTTTTGAAAACCAATGGATCAACTACCTGCCTACACAGGCACTTAAAAGATTGTCATCATGTGGTTTTGAAAAAACTAATACAGTGGTTTTAGTTTAATGTCACTACCGCTTAATGTCACACTTCGCTTAATGTCACCCTGTTGGATTTCCCCCGGCTAAACTCCATGCTTTCATGTACTAAATACTCTGCCTATTGTCACACCTCCTATTGTCATCCTCCGCCTATTGTCATCCCATTTGAAAAGAATGTACCGCACATAACCACACTTTAATGGCAACTTTCGGTTCTCAGGTCCAGAATATACTCGTGTTTGTTTAAATGGTGTGGGCGGTCAGAGACCCTTGAGGGAACTTTTTCATTAACCTATTTGTTGTAATCTACTATGAGATTCTCGATCGTGAGAGTTTATTTTTTTAAAGACTCACCCGCAGTCGAGTTTTATTCCAACCGCGAGTATGCCAACTTTAGATGGGCACATGGTTACGATTGAGAAACTTAAAGTTTTAATGATAAGCAACATTTGAAATGAAGAACTTTGCAAAAAAGTACCGATAGTTTGGGAGTTTCTGACAAGATAATACCTCAAAGCCATTTATCTGGCATATTGCAAAAAAGCTTGCTGATTACTTTAAGAAGTAATTTGCTTTTGAGTGTTCCAAATTCAGGTAATAAGTTCAAAAACTATGAAATAAATCGAAAAAGGTATCGTATCATAAAATACGCCTCTAAAACCAGGAACTTTGGTTTATGTCACCTAATCTTTGAATCATCAGTCAGGTGACATTATCAGCTAATGTCAACTCCGCCTCCTGTCAACCGATTGTTTGGCTCTCTCGGAGGAGACATTAAGCTAAAACCACTGTATTAGTGTCTTACTATTCTACCAACTAGCGTAGAATCAGAAAGAGCGTTTTCTTCGGCAAGATACATCTGCCACAAAGTTCGGCCAAATTTGAACGACGAAATTCTAAGTAAACTTTGTTTTCTTCGCTCACATTTTCAACTGGTGGAGTAGAAAATGGTATATGCCAAACTTCAATTAAATTTTGTAAATCACTTTGTTAAATGGGGTTCATATGCATAGAAATACACCTCGCTTAAGTTCTGGGATAAAGTTTCTGACCCGCGATATGCAAAAAAATTCATTACTGCTAATTAAGTATTTCATCGTCCAAAACTTCTCATACATAGAAATTCCGCTCCATGAAATAGTTATTAAATATGATTCATTATTAATCATATATAGCTGAATGTGATGCAAAGGCTCCATTCAGATGTTTGAAATCACATGCCACAGAGATGCCTATCCTTAGTGCGCTAACCTTAAAACGCTTCAGCATTCTTACTACCAGTGCTTCGATTGAAAGAAACTCTTTAGCATTGAGGCGAAATTTCACGCAATGAAAGCAGGTATTACATATAAAAACTTAGAAATTAATATAAAGTGAGATTTAAATCAGAAATAGCAGGATGATGATAGTGAGTCTGAAGTCGAGAGCGAAAACGGTCAATAAACCTATTATTACCTTGATTCTATAGCTAATTTGTTATTGAATCCAACCTCACAAAATTAAATAAAATTAAAATATCTACCCCATAAGTCTACATTCTTAGCGCATATTTCTGAGTGAAAAATCACAAAACATGGTCAGGCTTGTTCATTAATAGCCGTCTCAATTTTCTAGATATCGCAATTTTCTAAAGCAAATATTAGTTTAATTCAGAATTCTATGTACAGGGACAGACAATAACAACTGACAGGGGATACCCCACACTCCTACTCTTATCCTCAACCATAAATGGGCAAAGAATATCCCACTTCATAGATAATTTAATATCAATTAACATTTCATGTTGATTGATTTTTAGTGTAAAAAAGGGTGTGTGAATAACTTAAGCTCATTAATGGTTGGCGGAAGGGTGATGAGTGTGACATCGGAATAATCGGTGTTGTAAAAAATAATTGAATTAAAACTATTCGCAATATTAACAATTTGGTGTTTCGTTTTTCTGGTCATTCGTCCATTGTTTATCCGTCATGCGAATACCACCAAACCTGTGACTCATTGTAATCAAGTACCAGTACCGACATCCGGACGACTCCCGCGCACTACGCAAATCTGACTAGGAACCTTTTGGATTCAATTTGGGCAAATAAGTGGATCGGAAAGCGAGGGCCTGTGGAGTGGCCAGTTCGATTCCCGGACTTAAATCCACCCGATTACTTTTCTGGGGGGTATATGAAGTGGACAATTTTTAATCCTTCTTGCGCAATTAATATTCCTCAACCGAAGGATCGGATTTAGAACTTTGTTGATACTTTAAATAACAATCCGTAGATGCTACATAACGTTAGAAGGGCATTTTATGACCGCCTTGGCCATTGCTTTGAAAGGAGTAGGGGCGATTTCAAGTATATGATAAACTAATTTAGTGCACAGACCTGTCTTTAAAATTAACTCTAAATTCCAAAGGAAATTAATAAATTGTTTACCCATTTGTGTAAGTTTGAGAGGGTGCTTGGTTGGAGTGGGGGTATCCCCTGTCAGTTGTTATTGCCTGTCCCTGTATGTATATTTACGACTTAAGACAATGAGTGGGTTTAAACGGTAGTTCTTGGTCATTGTAATTATTGCAAGGCATGTGGAATATGAAATTCAAAACTNCAGATGCTACATAACGTTAGAAGGGCATTTTATGACCGCCTTGGCCATTGCATTGAAAGGAGTAGGGGCGATTTCAAGTATATGATAAACTAATTTAGTGTACAGACCTGTCTTTAAAATTAACTCTAAATTCCAAAGGAAATTAATAAATTGTTTACCCATTTGTGTAAGTTTGAGAGGGTGCTTGGTTGGAGTGGGGGTATCCCCTGTCAGTTGTTATTGCCTGTCCCTGTATGTATATTTACGACTTAAGACAATGAGTGGGTTTAAACGGTAGTTCTTGGTCATTGTAATTATTGCAAGGCATGTGGAATATGAAATTCAAAACTTTTATACCATTACCTATCTCCACATACAATTTGACTTCAGAATTAATCATTTTGAGAATTTAATTACATGTTGATAATGATTTGGCTAATTTTCAAATTAGCAAGAACTGGTAGTTTGAGACGGGTAGAGCTCCTCACAATACTAGACCATAATGTGGACATTCCGCAACTTAAAGTAGGATAAACTGAATATGGCATGTAGCGGATTTCAAACCTTTTCATTTTCTGGGATTTACAATTGCAGTGGAATTTGTTTAATGTCAACCCCAAGGGAACCCATATTTTTGGTGACATAATGCGAAGGTGACAGAATGCGATATTGGCAACTTTTTTAATTTTGGTGTTTAACACGGTCTTTGATGACCAAAAATGAATAGTAGTTAATTTTACTATGACAGTGTGAGTGTTCAAAATTACACCAGTTTGACCTAATGGAAATAGTCAGTAAATTTTTTCCACACACAGAATGAAAATGTTTCTTCAGTGGTGATTTTGTCCAAATTTTCTAAACAATAGTTAGCTTCTTTCGAAGCTCGTTCGTTTGTAACATTACAAAGAATCCCCATCTTAATTTTCTCAAGACTCTTCTGAACTTGTTCCATACTAGAAATATCTTCATGTTCAACCAAAACTTTCTCCTCTTCATCATCTTCCATTGGCACAACACCTAAGAACAACACGTAAAAAATTGCATGTAATTCAAATTGAAATTGTAAAGTTACTCAAAGCTTCATTTAGTATTTCTGCATCTGATGGAATTTCTGATGTTACAAGATGATCGTCAATTGTAATGAAACTCTCTAAATCCAAGGTGTCAGGAATAGCAATTCCTTGATTNGATGTTACAAGATGATCGTCAATTGTAATGAAACTCTCTAAATCCAAGGTGTCAGGAATAGCAATTCCTTGATTTCTTGCCAAAAAATACATATCAGTTTGTGGCTCATTGTCAATAATTTCAAGATCTGACTCAGTTTCTTCGAGGGTGCTGATTTTAGCTTTTCTGAAACAATTAGCAATTGTTACCAGTTTTACACAGTTCCATGCTTCTGTCAAATACAGTGAAGTTCGGCTATAGTGACCCCAGGTAAATAGAAGTCCGTCTGTAGCAAACCACANTGCTTCTGTCAAATACAGTGAAGTTCGGCTATAGTGACCCCAGGTAAATAGAAGTCCGTCTGTAGCAAACCACACTGTCCGGTCCCTGCCAAACAAATGGGAAATTATATGTTAACTAGTCTGGGTACAATGAAATCGGCTATACTNCACTGTCCGGTCCCTGCCAAACAAATGGGAAATTATATGTTAACTAGTCTGGGTACAATGAAATCGGCTATACTGAATTTCCGGCCTTAGTGAACCAAACCTACCTGTCCCGAGAGTCATTTTGTCCGGTTGTAGTGAACACGCATGAAATATGTCTGAATTCCGAAATAAGTTCTTCCTTATCTTCTATGCCCATCTATGCACACGACTATGATGGAACCTCAAAGTGAGTTTTAGTTAACATGCTGCAGTTTAAGAGTCAAATCCAGCCACAAAACTTATTCTTTGTTGCTTAGAAGAATTCGATCTGGTGGGGAGAAGTTCATAGAACGTATCACTTTGTTATTGTACCCAAAAGTGATCCGAAAAGTAGAACCCAATTATCGCAACAACATTTCTAAACTCACGATGCTTTAAAAGTAATAAAAAGTTTGTGCACGTTAATGTTCTTAAGGCAAATAAGAAAGTTTGGATAAATTCTTTAATTTTTTTTCAAATTTCCGTATTCAGTAGAAAATAACCTTACAGGAATCAAACCGAAAAGCNGATAAATTCTTTAATTTTTTTTCAAATTTCCGTATTCAGTAGAAAATAACCTTACAGGAATCAAACCGAAAAGTCTTTTTGTTAGTGGACAGTTGTGATCAGTGATCCACCATTTCCAATTTAACACATTTTAGTCACCTCTTCCTGCCTATGGACCCAGAGAAACAACCTTCAANGTGATCCACCATTTCCAATTTAACACATTTTAGTCACCTCTTCCTGCCTATGGACCCAGAGAAACAACCTTCAAAGCCAAGCCAATTGGAAGGACCAAAATATTTTACCAAAATCAGTCAAAATTTTACTCAAATTAGTCTTGCGAGAGTTTAGGAGAAAATGATGGAAGCGTCGATTCTACTTGAAATAGAAATTTATCATTAGAACATAACTGTATTCAGTCTTAAGTAAATTTTCATCACCCAGTAGTTCTCTATATCGATGTAGCTGAATTTATAGTAAATATATGGATAAAATGAACAATTATTGAAATGTAGTTTCCGTTCACTATACGGATACAATGAACTCCGGCTATACTGAAACTTCCTGCCGGTTTCTACGGAGTCACTATAACCGAACTTTACTGTAATAAATTGCATTCAAAACATCAATTTTAAATTCAGAATTTTGATCCAAGCAATCAATCATTTTTTTCAACAATTATGTACGGTAGAAATGTTTCAATTTCTTGATGACTTCACATCCATTAGCTGTAAAATACTGGTTACGTTAGGTAGAAAAAACTCTAATTTGACATGAGTTAAGCCATTCATCGTTTGAGGGTGAGCTAGGCAATTATCAATGAGAAGCAAAATTTTTCTACTTTGTCGATTGAGTTTTCGGTTCCATTCTAAAACCCAACTTGCAAACAATGCGCCAGTAATCCACGTCTTTTTGTTTGACTGAATCGAAACTGGAAGGTTTTCCTTCTTGATTTTAGAAAAGCGCCTTGGCTTCTGTGACTTTCCAAGTAAGAGAAGTTTCATTTTTTCGGATCCATCGGAGTTTGCACAGCATAGAACTGTAACTCTGCTTGGATAGTTTCCCACCGACACGTTTTTCACCTAAAAGTGATATGGGGATGATTAGAAATTACTTAACTGAAAAAGAATTTTTCAATGTAGTCTTTACCTTTCAGTACTAATGTACGGTCAGAAAGAAGTTGATAAAATAAACCACAGTCGTCCGCATTAAATATGTCTTTACGTTTGTAACCGGCTGAAACTATCGGACACACATCTTTTATCCACTCATCGATAATACCTTTATCCACTGCTCCTGATTCTCCTGATACAAATTAAAAAGATATTCCATGGCGTTTTTTAAACCAGTTAATCCAGAATGCATTTATTTATCTCTTCTCGGTGCCAGATTTCCTGATGGATAATTGTTGAGCAAATTGTGTGGCCATTTCCAGACGAATAGGTCAACTTATTGACACGNCAGATTTCCTGATGGATAATTGTTGAGCAAATTGTGTGGCCATTTCCAGACGAATAGGTCAACTTATTGACACGTTCTGAGACTTTTAAGCAATGAACCATTCGAGCAGCGCTTTATCAACTTGAAGGTTTGTAATTTCTGACACGTTTAATTTTCTAGAATTTGATTATTTATGTTGTGAAATTAATATGGATTAAGAAAGTTAAGGTTAGTTGCCTTAGTGTTNCAGATTTCCTGATGGATAATTGTTGAGCAAATTGTGTGGCCATTTCCAGACGAATAGGTCAACTTATTGACACATTCTGAGACTTTTAAGCAATGAACCATTCGAGCAGCGCTTTATCAACTTGAAGGTTTGTAATTTCTGACACGTTTACTTTTCTAGAATTTGATTATTTATGTTGTGAAATTAATATGGATTAAGAAAGTTAAGGTTAGTTGCCTTAGTGTTTATACTGGCAGCAAGTTCAATTTTGTCCCTCTTCTTCAGAATTTTACTTACTGTACTTTTGGCAATATGATAGTTGTCAAAGATAACTTCCCTATTCACTTTGTCCTCTAGGTCTGCTAAAATCTGCAATTTCTGTTTAATTGTTAGTTCTGTTCTTTTTTCTTTCCCCATTGTCTTAGAGTGTAAATTGAATGTTTACAATTTGGAGAGAAATTAAAGAAAAAGATGTGAAAACTATGGCACGAAAAAAGTTGCCATTAAAACAAGTATACTTTTATGTGGAGTTGGAATGAGTGACTCAAGATGAAATATGAAATTAGGCGAAGTGATTTAAGGCGAGCTATTCGTACACTTAAGTGCATGGACATCCGCCGGGAATTTTAAAATTGGTGATACAAACAGCCTTGTGACAGAAGGAGTGACATGAAACGAGTTTCACTGTATCTGCAAGAGTATAGGGGTACGTCTAAGAGTTGTGTGCGCTAGAGTACACTGTGCAAACATTCACAAAGGCGTAGTTCTTTCTTTACTCTATGAATATTTTATTATTATGAAAGCATAATGATTGTTATATAAGTGTCATATTTTATTTAGTTGAAAGTAGTATTCATTTCTAAAATGTCTGACAATATATTCTTCGGTTTGAAAGTAAAAATGTTTCTGATCTTGTGAGTGGATTAGGATTGAGACTCCTGTTAACCATTTGGATTTCAGTTTAATTATCGAATGAACTTGATTTTTTTAAACAAAAAAATTTTGTTTCAAAAAAATTAGAAAGTGTAATTTAACTCAGTTTTTCAATTAAAAAAAATGCCTCTAAGCGTAGTCCTGTTATAGAGAATTCGTATTCGATTGGTTCAAAGTAGCCGGAGTTCATTAATCAGTATAGTGGACGAATGCTACAATTCAATAATTGTTCATTATAAATATTTAACTACAAGTACAGCTATGTCGACGTAGAGAAGAGCTGGGTGAATACTGTCAAGAATGGGCCGTATATTTGTCCTGCATTAAGAGAGAGTCCTTTTCGGTTTAATTTCTCTAGGATTGTTCCACTGCATACAAATTTTGACAAGAAATAAGAAGTCATCCTAGCTTTTTTGTTTGCCTTAAAAGTAATTGCGAGGTTGCGCATTTGTTCTTAAATTATAGTGGAGTTTGTAATTTTCCAATACAACATGAGTTTCTTCTTTTCGGATTCAGTTACGTGTGTGCAAAACAGAGCCACTTTCCTTGGACTTTATCCCATCAGATCGAGTTGTTCTACGCAACAGTAATAACTATTTTGTAATTATGTGTTTGACTTTTAAAACTTAAGTGTTAACTAAACGCACTCTCTAAGGTTAAATGCTAGTCGGATTCATAGATGGGTATAAAAGAACAAGGAATAATTCATTGCAGAATTTAGATATATTCCATGCGTATCCGATATAATCGGACAAAATAACTCTCGGGACAGGTAGATTTGGTTCACTAAGGCCGGATGTTCAGTATAACTGATTTCATTATAGGGTAGTTGTTTGTGGATATAATTTTTTTGATGCGCGATAGATATTTAAATTGAAAAAAATGTACTATTACCTGACTGTAAATGCGATGAGATCACCTGTGATGTGATTTTTGAAATTTAATTCTATTGAAGTAGTTAATTAATTAATTAATTACTTGACTAAAATAGGTGGTTTGAGACGGGTGGTGCCAACTCACACCATTGGTTCATATGTGGGTGGATTGGACTTTCTGATGGATTTATTTACCAATCGGCAAACAAAAGTAATTACGAATTTGGTAGCAATAGATTTGGCATCCATAATATTATTTTTAGAAATATCAAACAAAATCCTTTTGCTTGCCGACTGTTAAAAAAATCCAACAGAAGTTCGACAGTAATCCCCCGTTCCCTACTAACAAAATTGGCAAACAAACCCACAGTTGCCAAATGTATTCTCATAACCTACTCATTTTTATAAAAAAAATTGATATTCTTAAAATTTAAAGTAAGTGTTAGATAAAGATGCAAATATCTGCAANACTCATTTTTATAAAAAAAATTGATATTCTTAAAATTTAAAGTAAGTGTTAGATAAAGATGCAAATATCTGCAAGAATTCTCGCAGCTCTCCCGTGGGTTCCCGCAGCCCACTCGTAAGTTCCCGCAGCCCACTCGTAAGTTTTCGCAATCCTCCCGTGGGTTCTCGCAGCCCTCCCGTGGGTTCCCGCAACCCATCCGTCGGTTCCCGTAGCCCTCGCGTAGTTTTTCTCAGCCCCCACGTGGGTTCCCGCAGCCCTCCCGTGAATTCCCGCAGTCCTCCCATGGGTTCCCGCAGCACTCCCATGGGTTCCCGCAGCCCTTCCATGGGTTTCCGCAGCTTACCCGTGGTATCCCGCAGCCCCTCCGTGAGTTCCCGCAGCTCTCCCGTGTGTTTCCGTGGCCCTTCCGTTGGTTTTCGTATCCCTTCCGTCGGTTTGCGTAGCCCTCCCGTGGGTCCCCGCAGCCCATGTGTGAATATCCGCAGCCTCCCACGGGTTGCCGCAGCCCACCCGTGAGTTCCCGTACCCTTCCCGTGGGTTCCCTCAACCCTTCCGTCGGTTCCCGTAGCCCTTTCGTAGCTTTCCGCAGCCCTCCTGTGGGTTCCCGCAGTCCTCCCGATAATTCCCGCATCCTTCCCAATAATTCCCGCATCCCTCCGTTGGGTTTTCGCAGCCAGACCGTGGATTCCCGCAGCCAACTCGTTGGTTCCCTCAGGCTTCCCATTGGTTCCCACAGCCCTCCCGTTGGTTTTTGAAGCCCTTCCGTCGGCTTTCGTAGCTCTCCCGTAGTTTCCTGCAGCCCTCCCGTGGGTGTCCTCAGCCCTCCCGTAAATTTCCGCATTTTTTTAATGGGTTCCCGCAGCCCACCCGTTTATTCCCGCAGCCCTCCCGTGGGTTCCCGCAATCTTTCCGTCGGTTCCCGTAGCCCTATCGTAGTTTTTTGCAGCCCTCCCGTAGTTTCCCGCAGCCCTCCCGTGTCTTCCCGCAGCCCTCTCGTATGTTCTCCCATCNTTTGCAGCCCTCCCGTAGTTTCCCGCAGCCCTCCCGTGTCTTCCCGCAGCCCTCTCGTATGTTCTCCCATCCCTTCCGTGGGTAAATTCATCTGGAATCAAAAATGGAAATGTGGTGGATCCTGTATCCAGTGAAAATACTGAAAACTGCGTGTAAAATCAGGTGTGAAAATTAGTGAAGGAAAATGAAATCACAGCAATTTGGTAAAGAGGTGTGAGTCAATATGGCAACATTTTAGATTCTATTTTATGGAAGAGAGTGAGGTCATATGTGTAACTTTATGATGCGCCAGTGGTTTCACGGTAGTCCAGCTCTCGCTACCAAAAGTAAGGTGGGAGTGACCGTGGTACTGGTATCAAAAATAACGGTAGCGGGAAATAGTTTCTGACAACTTGCGGTAACGAAAAAAGTTTAGTAACAGGTAGCGGTAGCGAGAAAGTGTTAGTTAATCTCAGTAGCGTAGAAATTTTTAGTTAAGTTACCGGTAGTTACCGCAGTAGCGGTAACGGCACAGCGGAATTTGATTGCTGTAGCGTTAGGAATTTTTCCTATCAAAGTAGCGGTAGCAATTGCACGTCCCGCAGCAAAAGCAATTTTTTTTTAAAGTTACGACATCGGTAGCGCGGACCATGTCATCGGTAGCGGACAGTCGAGGTGACACATTTGGGTGATGTACCTCGCTCTCGTTTGATTATGATATTTCCCACTTTCCATTCAATCACATTTCATTCAATGGTCCGCACTCAGGTAATATGTTATGGTTTGCTCATGAATGAAATAATCCACAAAGAACTACCCTATAGTCAGAGACTACGTAACACGTAATCTCTCATCAGCTTGGCAGGCTCAAGACAGTATGGTTTGCTACAGCCGTTTTCTGTTACACCCGGACTTCACTGTACCACTTAAAATAAATTTTTATAAAAAAAAAATGAAATTCATCAGAGTAAATTTCTAAATTTCATACGGCATAGTAAAATTAAGGTCTCATGTATTTTACACTGTAGTTGAGCTGTGCAGTTTGAAAGAGGTTGAGGTGAGATGGCACTTTTCTAGCAACATAGACACTAAAAATACTGTTAAAAGGGAACGCAATTTCAAAGTAGGATTCTCTCAGAGCAAAATTGCTTCGCCTTATAAAACATAACCTTTTGGTAAGGCAGCCTATGATTGGTAAATAGTTAACGTTAAATTGACTGAATCGGAAATAATTTATCTCCCTCACTAGACAGCACAAGTTAGCTTAAAAATTTGAAATATTTTTCCGACATGAACAATCGATCTATGTATAATTTTTTTAATGCTTTCGAGAATGGCGTATTATAAAATAAGTGGAAACAATTACCCAAATATTCCTAAGGATTACCAAATTCATTACCTCCACACATTTGCTAAGAGTTTAAGTATGAGGTTTCGTAGTCAAGTTGTCTTGTGTCTTCAAATCGTTAAGATTGATTACAAGTGCGAACATATTGTACATAAAATTTGTTGACTAGTCAAATCATTGCTATAGTTTGAGTTGGTCTGCAAGTTTATTGAAATTTTGTTCTTTAGTATACTACGAATTCTTTCTTATATCTTATATCTAACTAAAGCAAACACACTAGGGGTCTACTTTTTTAATTTCACACTTTCACAGATGACTTTATTGCTATGTTGAAGCGCGCATGAGTGTGAAGCTACAGCAGGTGAGACCGTATACAATTCACACTTAAAAATATTTCAAGTCTTTCTGTACTAGTGCGCAAACGTGTGAGGAGGAATCGGGTGAGCCCTAGTTTTGAAGTAAGTAATTAAATAATCCAAATGGGAAAACAATCAAATAAGGTTAAATTTCCAAAATTTCATTTTGATGGGTTATTTAATTTTGTACAGGCAGTACATAAACGATATCAATGTCATAAATAAACGCTAATAAATAATAAATGCTACCAAACGTTATCAATGTCGTTGATCAAAATCTTGAAAACAATTTAAACGAAAATCTGAAGTTTTGAGACACGTTTTAAATTGACGGAGAACTAGAAGTTGTAAACAAGTGTGAAAAAAATTATCTGATCACTTTCACACTTTCACACTTTCACACTTTGGCCCGCTGAGTCTCATTGGAAAATTTTGAATTTTGGTGAAAGTGCTCAAATATGAAATTTTTTCGGGTGAGACCTGTTTTTCTGCGCTTCNGGTGTGTTTTCACACTTTTGTAAAGAATTCTGTGAAATTGTGAAAGTGCTCAAATATGAAATTTTTTCGGGTGAGACCTGTTTTTCTGCGCTTCTGCAATTGGTTCTTTACACTTTCTGGGGAGGATTTTCGCACTTCTCCTTCACCATTCAGTNCTTTCTGGGGAGGATTTTCGCACTTCTCCTTCACCATTCAGTGAAAGTCTGAAAGTTTGAAAGTGTGCAATATGAAAAGGTAGACCCCTACTATCTCGAATTTTATTTTTCGTCAAACTGAATTTTATGACGATTAAAGAAATTATGTGTTTGTAATTTAAAAAATNATCTCGAATTTTATTTTTCGTCAAACTGAATTTTATGACGATTAAAGAAATTATGTGTTTGTAATTTAAAAAATTTTTTTCAGGTTTAGAAAGAAAAAAGAAAAAAGGTTTTGCAGATTTAGAGAAAGATTTGCTTTTTAACGTTTTCATAAAAATCGGTCAAAATACTTTGAATGAAGTAGCTCATTTCAAATTTCACAGAGATACATTAGGGGTACTCAATCTGAGGTTGGTAAACTTACAATTTTGTAAGCTTACAAAATTTGTAAAGTTACAGGAGAGAAATTTGGCGGGAAACAAATTCCAGCCTCCTCATTGGTTCATAACTTTACAAAGCCTTTGTAAACTTACGAACCTAAAGGGCATGTTTTTAGTTTACAAAATAGAAGTTTCTGATTTGCAACTGCGCATGTCCGAGTTTTGTAAACTTACAGAGTTGTAAGTTTACAAATCCAGATTGAGTACCCCTATTATGTCTTCTACCACACCCAATTTCGGCGTAAAACTCAAGAAATAATCGATTAGATGAATCCAATAAACAAGAGAATATTTTCTGATTGTTTTTTAAATTTCCAAAGATCATTTTATTTATTGTTTAGTAAGATTTTTCTTTTAGAAACAGCTTTTAGCTTTTGATATGAATTTAAGAAAGAATTTCCGTGATTTTAACAAAGAAATATTCAGTACTAAATTCATTAATGACCTAAAATGAACAAAAAGTGTCATCCAGTTGCAAGTACCTTTGGCACTCTCAATGGCTAATTATATGAAAACGTTATATATTATTTTAACCATTATTCTGTACATCAAAAACACTAGTCATCAACATATTTCTATCGACGAAATTGGATTTCAAACCTGTCACTTCATTATTGTACAATACATATCAAATAACTATGCAAATACTGAGGCAGTACTTGTCAGATTGAAGTATAACTCGACCACAAATAAGTCTCAAAACTTGTATCTTGCAGCCCTTGCTAAGCTCGAGTCAACCTTCATTTTTCGCAAGGAAATTTGTCAAGTAATATATTTCTTACAACCGCCAATTAGTTTAGCGTACACATTGTTTGATAATTATTTCTGGATCGTATCTTGTCGGGATAAGAATAAATGTTACTCTCGAAATTCGTACTTTGTGATAGTTAACGAGGGTAGTTCCAATGTAGCAGCACATCCCCCAACAGATATCTGGATGCCAATATATGAATACAGATTCGTCAACGCTACATCCGTACAAGTAAATACGCTGTTACGCTTACCTTGTTTTAGTTTGTTAACTGTAGAACTAGGAATTCTCGAGTTTGATATTAATACACCAGCAAGGGTACTCTTTGATACTTTGCTGCATAAAATGTTGA
Organism: Holacanthella duospinosa; assembly: GCA_002738285.1. Lineage (NCBI taxonomy): Eukaryota > Metazoa > Arthropoda > Collembola > Poduromorpha > Neanuridae > Holacanthella > Holacanthella duospinosa. The sequence continues at coordinate 55,148 of NIPM01000516.1, forward strand.
CACAGTATTGCTCTTTATATTGGTGGATTAACTATAGGAATGTTCAGGAGCATAACCTTCCGATATACACTGGCGGTTTCAGTAATCCATTAAATACTGATCAAACGTATTGTTCATTTGATACACAAAGACATCCAGTTACAGCTTTGCAATATGTATTGAGTGCATTAAATCAGACTCAATACATACGCCGCAATTTTACTCAATGGGCAACAAATTTCAGGATTGGTCCACCAAATCAAGTATTCGGTATAAAGTCATTTGTTGATGTATATCCTGGTCCAAAAATGTTCCTTTCAATAGACAAATACACAGAAAACTATGTATTCTTCACCAAACAAACTGGATACAACTTTCTAACTTGTGATGGAGCCGAAAGTTATCTGTCGTTGATAGCATTCTCTCGACCTTTCAATTGGGATTTTTGGTTAGGAGCTCTGGTTTGTATTCCACTCTTGCTAATTTTTCTGTCGTTTCTGTTTACAACTCTAAAATTTCCGGACAGTTCTGTATTTCTTCTTGTGAAAATAGTTTTTGAACAAGATTTATGTTGCTCAAAACAGTTGAGCCGAAGCAACGGTGTGAAATACACAATTGGTTCAATACTTTTAGTTAGTCTAGTTCTCACTAATTGCTACCGAGGGATTCTAACATCCGATGTAACTGCTCCGATGCCAGTGAGTAAGATTGAATATATTAAGGACGCGCTAACTAAGGGATATCAAATTTTAGTACCTGTGATCAATCATATTGATTTCAATTCAAACTATTTTCAACACATTTTTCTTTCGGTAGTAAATTTGTCTCGATTTGAAGTTTATGTAGAATATATTAACAAGTTGTCATTGTACAATTCATTTCTTGCGGCTTTGGAGGGTTATGGTAATATGTCGGATATTAATAACGAAACAAGGTCTCGGTATGTGGAGGTTGTGAACAGCCTTGACATACAAGTTGAGATCAACTACTCCGTTGAGAGACATTTGATGAAATGTAATAAATCCATATATGTAGGACAACCTTGGGAATTGCAACAAATGCTCCAATCTATTGAAAAATTTGGGAGTACACATTCCTTCTACATTGGTCAAGACCATTATCTGTCCCATCCGCTAGTATGGGTATTTTCTCACATGGAGTGGGATAGGCTGAATATAGTTTACAATAGGTTTCAAGCTGTTTTGCAATCTGGAATTTACAACTACCTGCAAGAGAGTAACACGAAGGTGTCAAATAACTACAGTTCAGCTGATTCAACTCCGCAACGACTCACAACCGCTAGTGGATTTATCGTTTCTACGTTTACAGTGTATGGATTTTGTGTAATTCTCTGTATTCTTTGCTTATTCTATGAAATGCTTCCTTGGAAGCTTGGCATACCAATGCATCTTAATAAGATATACTGTATTTAAGTGTATTATTTCAACTGTTAGTTGGAACTAAACTTGTAAATATATGACTTTGCAATATTTTGTGTAAAATGACGTTCAATGGTAGCTAATTAGTGCTTCATAATTTTGAGTATATGCATAGTGTGAGACAAAAATTAGAGTTAGCTAGTGTATTTCTACACTGGACCATGGGTATCCTATATCACATCAGTGTTTTTGACTCCTACTTATCATTCTCCCCTGGGATCATGGCCTCGCTTGGCTACTGTGAGAGTACGAGTCTCCTCACGTCTTCTTCCATCTAACCAGCTGGGCGATACAGAATGGNCCTTCTACATTGGTCAAGACCATTATCTGTCCCATCCGCTAGTATGGGTATTTTCTCACATGGAGTGGGATAGACTGAATATAGTTTACAATAGGTTTCAAGCTGTTTTGCAATCTGGAATTTACAACTACCTGCAAGAGAGTAACACGAAGGTGTCAAAGAACTACAGTTCAGCTGATTCAACTCCGCAACGACTCACAACCGCTAGTGGATTTATCGTTTCTACGTTTACAGTGTATGGATTTTGTATAATTCTCTGTATTCTTTGCTTATTCTATGAAATGCTTCCTTGGAAGCTTGGCATACCAATGCATCTTAATAAGATATACTGTATTTAAGTGTATTATTTCAACTGTTAGTTGGAACTAAACTTGTAAATATATGACTTTGCAATATTTTGTGTAAAATGACGTTCAATGGTAGCTAATTAGTGCTTCATAATTTTGAGTATATGCATAGTGTGAGACAAAAAGTAGAGTTAGCTAGTGTATTTCTACACTGGACCATGGGTACCCTATATCACATCAGTGTTTTTGACTCCTGCTTATCATTCTCCCCTGGGATCATGGGCTCGCTTGGCTACTGTGAGAGTACGAGTCTCCTCACGTCTTCTTCCATCTAACCAGCTGGGCGATACAGAATGGNCTCGCTTGGCTACTGTGAGAGTACGAGTCTCCTCACGTCTTCTTCCATCTAACCAGCTGGGCGATACAGAATGGTTGCCACAAAATTTCCCTTCCCAATAGCACTGGACGACAATGTTCATTTTGAAGATGTCATCTCTAACTTACTGTATCCTCTAACTCATTCAATAACAACTAACCTTATTTTTCTACGGATTCGGGAAATATCGGAAATTCAACACTTATATTATTTACAACTAAAGTGATAAAATAGCTAACGGTGTGAGAACCTTGTGCGAGTACGACTGTCCTCATATCTGACCACCTACCTGAGCGACAGAATCCTTCCCATAATAGTAATGTGATAATCCTATTCAGTTTGTTTTATTCGATAAATTTTCATATTGTCTATTGTATAAAATAAATTTAGCACTCAGCAATTTACGCATTGGAGTTTAACTAAAGTAATGCAAAGAAAGGAAAACTACCTCTCTTACCCTCACAAGCTACTTCTCGGTAAAGTGAAAGGAAATTCACCTTTCTCTGCTTTCCTTTAGTAAACTTCACTGTATTTCGTTTAGTGATACTACCGTTTGCTTAAATTCAAATTTATGACCAGAAGTTGACAACAAATCTCTCAAGCAAATTATACGAAACAACTTTCAAAAAATTGTTCGTTGCAAACTAAAGTAGTTATAAAGACCTAAGGAAATGATTGGTAGTGTAACGTGTAAAATTACCTATCTTTTCAGATTGTGGAAAGCGTGACAAAGGTATTTGAATGGAATTAAGACTGCACCATGGCTAAACCTTTTAGTTTGTTTGNGATTGTGGAAAGCGTGACAAAGGTATTTGAATGGAATTAAGACTGCACCATGGCTAAACCTTTTAGTTTGTTTCTAATTCTTCTAATCAGATTTTACATATTCACCAAAGCTTCCTAGCCGCCTTTACTCATCACTTTCGGTGTTTACAAAGAGACACTATTGACAAAATTTGTTAAAGTGAAATTAAGTTCATTTAAAGTTTCGGCATACTGTACAGGATTGTTTAANGATTGTGGAAAGCGTGACAAAGGTATTTGAATGGAATTAAGACTGCACCATGGCTAAACCTTTTAGTTTGTTTGTAATTCTTCTAATCAGATTTTACATATTCACCAAAGCTTCCTAGCCGCCTTTACTCATCACTTTCGGTGTTTACAAAGAAACACTATTGACAAAATTTGTTAAAGTGAAATTAAGTTCATTTAAAGTTTCGGCATACTGTACAGGATTGTTTAANACACTATTGACAAAATTTGTTAAAGTGAAATTAAGTTCATTTAAAGTTTCGGCATACTGTACAGGATTGTTTAAAGTTTTTATCCTCCTTTTCACCAACATTTTTCGAAAGATTCTAAAGTTAGTCAACCCACAAACGTGAATACAAGAAAACATTAGATATAGATCCAACCAACAAATTGTTGTTTAATGGGAAATTTGAGAATAAGTTTGGTGATTTATATAAGTCAACTTTATACCACACAACTTGAGTTATGTTTTTAATTACGCGTGCTCATTCCTTAATTATTAACTTCCCCCAGCCCGCTATGGAGAAAGTGACTTTCATACGGGTAAAAGGATTTGTATACCCTTGGACATGAGGAATGAGAATTTTTCGTCTATATCATACCCATATAGTGTTTGCAGATTGTTAGAGCGTTGACATGAGAAATTTTCTAATAATCTAATGACACAAACATTTATAGATAAAGTAAAAAATAAAATAAAATTTAAATTTAGATCTGGTTTTCAGATAAAATTTTTTTGCTTTCAATAATTGTAAAGCCTAAAAAGTAAAGTTACATGTAATCTAGAAAAGAAGGTAATTACACTTGGAATCATCAGAGCCACCTTACCACTGTAGCCTATTCAACTTGGAAAGTAGAAAAAATGAAGAGTCAAATAAAAATAGGTGAATCGAAAGATAGAATGTGGCAAGAGAAGCTTATTATAAGGGAAAATAAAAAAATAAAGAAGTGACGTAAATATTTGATGATTGTTTAAAGATTTAATTTGGCTTCCAAGTAAGTAAGTCTCACTTTATTAAATCATCTGATTTCTTATGTGTTCGATGACTTCACAAATTGCAACTCTTTTTTAATCAATACCCAGAAGTAAGCAACCAGTAACTAAACTACTCTTTTGAATTTTTCCCTTTCCTCGTGTTTAGCAAATCATGGTGACTGAATTTGACTGATGTCTTACTTTATAGTATTAAACGCCTAATACAAACAAAAGGATAAAGCACAATAATTAATGGTTTTTATTACTAGCTTACAATGATAAGTTGGTACGGTAGTAATTGAAACGGATATAGTTAGCTCTATTCAAATACGCTTCTATTGTCATCATTATTAGCTAGTTACTAACCATCTTATGCACGTAAGATTGTAATACTTATAGTAGAAATACACAAANTGTCATCATTATTAGCTAGTTACTAACCATCTTATGCACGTAAGATTGTAATACTTATAGTAGAAATACACAAATCGCTTTGGAATGGTAGTAACCAAGGAACTTCTAGAGAATGGTTGAGAATGATTTGAATTGATAGATTTAAGAATTTTTACCAATGCTAATTCTCAAAGATGTCACCATACCCCACGCCAGACTGAATTCTCACCAAAAAGGAAGTTATTAAATTAAAAAATTAGTAGTCATAAGAACATTCTCCCTGTCAGGCGTTGTATTCGATGAATAAATGATATTTTAATAGGCAAGAGCTAAGGCAATCTATTTGTAACCTGAAACAGTCCAAAGTAAGCCTCGCCTTAACCGAATTCGGTAAACCCTAACCTTCGTTAAGGCAAACATATTTTTGACGTCGCGTATACGTATCACTTGTGTTTCACCTCGGTTAAGCCAAGTATTTGCTACAGCGAACGAAACACTCCGGTTTATAATGGCTGGGCTTTATCCTAGGTAGACTGTAACAATGCGTTTACTGGCTCATCTTTATATGGTCCGTTTTAACGTTCATAATGGAAAGAGGGCTTGAGGCACAATATTAGTTAAAATTAAATGAATCAACCAGCTAGTTTGAGTGTATTGATGTATGTCTATAAATATATGAAGGAATGCATTTCTTATTAAACTGCTCAAATTTAAGAACGTAAAAGGTTTAGACATACTTGGNTGTCATCATTATTAGCTAGTTACTAACCATCTTATGCACGTAAGATTGTAATACTTATAGTAGAAATACACAATTCGCTTTGGAATGGTAGTAACCAAGGAACTTCTAGAGAATGGTTGAGAATGATTTGAATTGATAGATTTTAGAATTTTTACCAATGCTAATTCTCAAAGATGTCACCATATCNAGATTTAAGAATTTTTACCAATGCTAATTCTCAAAGATGTCACCATACCCCACGCCAGACTGAATTCTCACCAAAAAGGAAGTTATTAAATTAAAAAATTAGTAGTCATAAGAACATTCTCCTTGTCAGGCGTTGTATTCGATGAATAAATGATATTTTAATAGGCAAGAGCTAAGGCAATCTATTTGTAACCTGAAACAGTCCAAAGTAAGCCTCGCCTTAACCGAATTCGGTAAACCCTAACCTTCGTTAAGGCAAACATATTTTTGACGTCGCGTATACGTATCACTTGTGTTTCACCTCGGTTAAGCCAAGTATTTGCTACAGCGAACGAAACACTCCGGTTTATAATGGCTGGGCTTTATCCTAGGTAGACTGTAACAATGCGTTTACTGGCTCATCTTTATATGGTCCGTTTTAACGTTCATAATGGAAAGAGGGCTTGAGGTACAATATTAGTTAAAATTAAATGAATCAACCAGCTAGTTTGAGTGTATTGATGTATGTCTATTGTAANCACAATATTAGTTAAAATTAAATGAATCAACCAGCTAGTTTGAGTGTATTGATGTATGTCTATAAATATATGAAGGAATGCATTTCTTATTAAACTGCTCAAATTTAAGAACGTAAAAGGTTTAGACATACTTGGAAGCTGGCCAAAGAAAGCTACCCATTCAAGTGTATGGCTTACAGAAAACATGAAACGTGTGTTCTCATTTCTTATCATTATTCATAAAAGCTGAACTTTAATGGTAGAATAGGAAGAAATAATATGGTCTTTGTATACGTGAATCTTAATGCGAGCTATTAATCCATCTGTTGTATCAAGCCAAATTGAATATGATTATATATAATACATTCAAAAACAATATACTGGAAGAAAATATGGCGCAAAAGTTCAAGCATAATGTGACCAAAAGGTGGAATTGATCGTATTTAGAAGTTAGAAAAATTCAAATTCCTCGACNAAAGTTCAAGCATAATGTGACCAAAAGGTGGAATTGATCGTATTTAGAAGTTAGAAAAATTCAAATTCCTCGACCATTCAACGTACTGTGCTAGCCTGTGTATTTGCAATAGCACTTTGAATATTGGAAGACATTATCAACATGTACGTCGCAATGCCACCTCGATTAAAATGGCTTCCACCTGTCCCGTTATAAATTCTTGAACCCGTAAGTATAAGCAAATAGAATTTGGAGTATTGCCCCGCAATGAATGTGCTTATTATGTAGCAATACCAATGTAGAATGAGCCACCGGTAATTAAAATCAGCAACAGTAAAACAAGCATACCGGTTACAGTTATTTTCTAAAACCTGTAACCACTTTATTGTCTACTCAGTATGTAGAAATGATTGGCAGAGTTCAGCTGATATAAAGCATGTTCTGCGACATGAACTCATTTCCACCATGCGGTTATGTGAAATTGAAAGCTACCAACAATAATTCATAGTTTAGACTTTCCAAACATTTATGGTCGCAGTGAATAATAGATAATAGATAACTTAATTTCCCCCATTTTCGCTTCTGGAATAATTACTTGGAGCTGTTAAAATAAAATCTTATTGACAAGCAAAGTGTAGTTTGTCTGGCGACTATTTCTCCATGACATATTAAAATTAACTTGAATGAAACTATCTTCAGGAAATGCCCAAAAACGAAAATCGAAAAGTTCCACTCGTGCCAATCCATAGATGTCATTCCTTCGTACACATATCTCGAGGAAATAATCCAATACAATGGTAGGTTTTCACAGCAGCCAGTAATGGCAAAACAAAAAGGACTAGGGCAGTTGGAACAACATTTGCACACATGAGTAAACCAAAAACATTTGACCTGAACATCGACTCCACGAATAAATTATACAGTCAACCACTGCATATGGGGCAGGCATATGGCAATTACAACAGTTCGAAGTTCTGGAGATGGTTCAACAAAACTTCTGTAAATAGATCTCTGAAACTACCAATCAACACTCCAAAATACTTCTTCCGCCTAGAAACAGGAATCTGTCATTCAAAACTGAAAATTTTCAAACTCGCTTTGGAATGTGGGAGAATATTCTCAGATCTAAAGATGACTCCATCCAGAAGCTTACAGATTATTCAAAACCGAAGCGAAAGGAAATAGAAATACAAAATTCAATTGATGTTTCCAACTTAAAGAACATCTGAAAGAAATTAACATGGAAGACTTTTGGGACAACGAACACCCGATAGAAGTACAAGAAATAAAACAAGCAATGATCACAAAAATGAAGGAAAAACTCATAGCCGAAGACACAACAAAGAAAATCAACTCTACAACCATCCTACATTACATGGAAAGAAAAACAAATGACGAATCACAACAATACCTTTACAACAGACTACCTCGCTATGTAGGAAGAAATTTGAAAAACGCATTTTTCAGTTAACTTTATGGCATGAAAAATATTTCATCCGATATCCTCTACGCGCAATATACCAGTGTCCCTTTCTATGCGTAGAAATCTCTGTAATGCACAGTGAGAATTTGCATTTTCAATGATCTCTCATATGTGCAAAGCGAATTTACACCTAAATTGTACGTGCGCAGTGGACGTTTATTGCGCAGCAAATTTGGTCATGCTCAATGGAGGTTTATATACGTAGTGAACATTTATGTGTGCAGTGTTTGTTGTACGTGAGTGGTGAACGTTTTTATGAGCACTATTCATGAGAATTTAATTTATGAGTTTGAAAGACAATTTTCTTTTTCCTTCTATTACAACAACGATTTAGCGTTGCAATTGCTCGTTTACAATGGTTTATTATAAATATGATCTACTTATTATTGTTTTTCTAATAAAATTTAAAAGAATTGTTTTCTGTTAGTATGTGAATAAGCAGAGCTATTTTATTTCTAATTTGTCTACATTATGTGAAGACACAATGGAAGCCAGCGAAAATTATTTTAGTCGTTCGCTTTTCTGACAAATCAACATTTCAAATTCGTCTTGCTTAATTTTTTAGTTTACCGGCAGGAGTTGCGTTATCTCCACAATTTCTAGCAAATGGCCTGGACAAGCAATATTTGCAAATGGTTCTTTTAAATCATGGAAATGTCTTTCAATCCAAACAGTTCCCCCACTTACTAATCAGGATTGCGCTTTTTATATTTAAAACTAAATAGCTAGCAGAATACATGATTATAAATGAACTAATTAACAGGAATTTTCAAATTCCTTTCGTTTGTAGGTGAGAAGGAGTGAGTAGCATGAAGATATATTGATAATAAAATATTGTTATTTCGCAGTTCCTTAACCAGTTTTGTATTTGAGATTATGTATTGAATGTATTCATTTATTTAAGAATTGGAAACACTGGGGTTATGAAACAGAATTGCCTTACTACATGTTATAGTGGAAACACAAAATATTATAAATAATATTTGTGCTAGTCACAACAGAACGAAAATTAATTTTTTTCAAGGTCTTCGTCCTGTCTTTTTGTAAGAATTCCAAAGCAGGGATACTATTGCCAAAATAAAGTGTCATCAGAGGACACATATAGCGTCAGGTACTTAAATAAAAGTACTTTTACGTTTATTTTGATAATACTTGTGGCAACGTCGCCAATGTGTAAATAATTAGTCAAGGTTGGGGAACGCAAAACTAGTAATGCAAGGTGTGTAAAATATTTGACACAAATATGGGAAACACAAAAATTAGCTTGCCAAATTTACGGTACAGATTTTTTCAAAAATCCTCATTTACCAACAATTTGGCAATATTTTGGGCAAAAACTTCTTCTATGTATTAGTGCCCTTTTGAGGATTACGTGGGTGCAATAACTCTAGAAAAAAAAATTTTAACAAAATATTAAAAAAGTCAGCTAGATGACGTCGTCAGGGATATAAGCAAAATGAAAGACATACTTTATAAATATTCTGCTACAAGGTTACACCTAAAATAAATTTTTTAGGATTTGGTTACTAAAAATTGAAGCATAGTGTGCTGGATTTCTTCATTACAATGAACAAATTAAAATTTGTTGTTTGATAGAAATTGATTTGGATCACAATTTTCACTTATAAATTCGAAACGACTAGCATCATTATTTGTTGTGCCCAATGGAGTGGAATGGCTAGCCAATTAAGTATAATTTCAGCAACCAGCATGTGGAATTCTACTGCACGATATTATTCGAGTCGGGCACGATTTATCATATTTTGTGAAATATTAATCCTCAAGCTATTTACAACCCGTTTATTACTTCAAACTAATCGATGCTTAGGACGAGAATCGACCTTCTAGTTTCAAAACTCTGAGTCGTAATAAGTACTTCAAATTAGTGTTCTCCATGACTCCGACTCCGGAGTCGGAGTCGGAGTCGACTCCTTGACTCCGACTCCGGAGTCACCCGTGGTTTGCTATGGAGTCGGAGTCGATGACTCCGGAACAGGCATTTACAAACAAGGAGTCGGAGTCAATGACTCCGGAGTCGACTCCACACAATTGGAGTCAGCTCCAAAAAATCTCATGCGAAGAACTCAAATAGCATTACATCACAAACAGAATACACGTATGTCAGTAAGGTATGATACACTAAATATTGCAGCTCTGCTGCTATATATAGGGGCCGTTTTAATTAACAGCTCTGCTGCTTAATATAGTGTAGCTGCAATATACAGTTGCTTTGCTCCTACTTTAGGAGCTTTTCAAAATTTAAATATTTTAAATAATGGAGGCATGCCGACGAAGAATCCGACAATTCAAAGTTAGTAATTGTTTACCAATTTTTAAGACTAATACGTAAACAAAAGCCTGGACAAATGTCGGCAAGTCTTTCACAAATTACTTTCAATTCATTGACCTTTATCATGATAACTTCCTAACTTAATTTACTTTTTTTAGACTTTTGTCCTTAATTTGCCAACTTTGAGATGAATTTTGATTTTTTTTAATGGAATTCCTTTGACAACTGCCCCACCTCCACATAAAAAGAATTATGTGCATAATATGTATTTGCGAAATCTAAGTAAATGTGAATTTTGACTCCGGAGTCAACTCCGGAGTCACTCCTTATTTTCAAGGAGTCGGAGTCAGTGACTCCGGAGCCACTCCAAAATTTTCTTGGAGTCGGAGTCAGTGACTCCGACTCCGGCTAAACCCGGAGTCATGGAGAACACTACTTCAAATTGTGATAGTTTTGTTTAGCGATAAAGCTAGATAAATTTTAGCATAATTAGAATTCATAAATAGTGTGCCTAGCTGGCTATACATAACTTATTTATAATTTTTGAACTTGTTGTTCTGGAGTTATTATAAGATATAAAGTGTAGTTCATAAGTTACTGCGGGTATTTGAAAACTTGCAGTTCACTTTAGATTATGTGTTTTGATTCTGTCTCATTTAAGAGCTGCATGAGGAGAAGAAATAATGGTCATAGTGACAAAAGTCATTGGTCACCATTGGTANCTGTCTCATTTAAGAGCTGCATGAGGAGAAGAAATAATGGTCATAGTGACAAAAGTCATTGGTCACCATTGGTAAGGTAAATTTATGATTAATTGAAAATTTTTTAAATTAACATTGTGATTGGTATTGGTGCTTTTCTTATCAACAACTCAAACAATCCATTTCTGTACTTTTTCATAATGCTGAATCTTAAGTTTATCAAATATTTTAGCATTGGTTGTCAAGAACTTTCGCATGCCAATCGTAATGCTATTTCCAAAATTTTCAGTTTGATCATGAATTGACCATAGTAATGGTGAATTATGACTAACTGCTATTGTGTCCAATATTCATTCTTGTTATTCAGCTTCCCAATTAGCCCATAACATCAGCCGTACGACAAGTCCATAAAAAGATACGAATTTTCAGAAGGCCATAGTAACTTACGAACCATGCTGTAACTTGTTTTTGATGTGTAGCTGTCAGTTAAAAAATTTGTCCGAAGTTTTTGTCTGAAATCGGATGGGAAATCAATACTTGTATAACCACTAAAATATTTCCATAGGTGTATTAAAGTCGACAACACTAGAAAATGAAGTGAGAGATCCTGCAAAGCAAAAATCGAACGCGGCAGAAGCTTCTAGTTCATCAATTTTATATAATCTGAGATAATTTATTTAGATCCGTACAAGACAATCTGACAGAACTGGGAAAGTGAGTCGGTATTAATTTTTGAGGAAAATTAAAAAATTAATGTTAGTTAATTAATTAAAAAAACCGCATTTAGTGATATTTTTTAATTAAATGTAACCTAACAAAACTGGTATCATTGTGATAAACTGCATTTTTTTAAATTTGATCACTTACGTTTTGATTCTACTAGTGATCCTAATGACGACATTGTATAATTTTTGCAAAGGTTTCTTCTGGTAATAAATTGTAAAAATTTTTACCAGGCGAAACCTTTCGAATAAAAATTGGACTCCCTGGAAGCTCTGAACTTCACCATCGCCCTCTGTAGTAGTTGTAAAAGCAATGGAAATGACAATCACATGCAATGTTCATGTCATCTAAGGTATAACAATACTTGAGAATACAATGGAAAGTAATTTGACCAACTTTTGGTATTTGTTTGAATCGTCTTTCGTTTCATTTTCAAGTGGAGTCGACTGTAACTAAAACATAATGAAATATGTCGCCTTAAGTAGGTTTGCACTGGTCAGAAAACTGACAACTTCTTTTGGAAACATGTGTTCAACTCACTTCAACAACTTTTTAAGTTTCNTTGCACTGGTCAGAAAACTGACAACTTCTTTTGGAAACATGTGTTCAACTCACTTCAACAACTTTTTAAGTTTCTAGCAACTTTTCAAAAGTTGTCACAACAAGTTGTGTGTTTGGATTGGCCCCATAACTCCTTGCAAATAAAATAGTGTCCGCACAACATTTGTTGTGAGCTTGACACTTCAAAACTTTTAGTTGTGCCTGCTTCGCAANAAATAAAATAGTGTCCGCACAACATTTGTTGTGAGCTTGACACTTCAAAACTTTTAGTTGTGCCTGCTTCGCAACTTTTCAAATGAATGTGAACGTGCAAGGGCACGTTTCAAGTTGTGAGCAACTCGCAGACACAGCAAAACTGGTGTTGCTTCTACAAAGCGGGCGGCCTTTACCCGGCACGTTAAAATATCAGCTATCTANAGACACAGCAAAACTGGTGTTGCTTCTACAAAGCGGGCGGCCTTTACCCGGCACGTTAAAATATCAGCTATCTAGTTGGTTCAACCTTCTAGCAGGTTCAACCTTTTAACTCTGCTCTGAAGGTAAACTGCTCAACGAATCTTATATCAAAGCCCGATAACACGGCTTTTCAAACGTATCAGAATTATCAGTACCTTATTGTGACAAGTTTGATCTAAAATTAAACTCCAGCGCCTTATGTCAGAAAGGTGACAATTTGTCAATGTCAAGTTGTCACTTTCTCCTCCGACTTTTACAATTTACATTTATTGTTATTTCATATAATTTTCGGTAAGTTGTCAAGGTTTTGGAATTGTCAAGAGTAAAATTGAGAATTCTGATCTGCGCAAATATTTCAAATTCATAATCGTTTTTTTTTAATCCAAAAATTAAAATGTTAATTGAACGAAATTTGAAAAGGGTGGTTTCATTAAGAAAAGAAAAGNGACACAGCAAAACTGGTGTTGCTTCTACAAAGCGGGCGGCCTTTACCCGGCACGTTAAAATATCAGCTATCTATTTGGTTCAACCTTTTAACTCTGCTCTGAAGGTAAACTGCTCAACGAATCTTATATCAAAGCCCGATAACACGGCTTTTCAAACGTAAATTGGCAGTACCTTATTGTGACAAGTTTGATCTAAAATTAAACTCCAGCGCCCTATGTCAGAAAGGTGACAATTTGTCAATGTCAAGTTGTCACTTTCTCCTCCGACTTTTACAATTTATATTTATTGTTATTTCATATAATTTTCGGCAAGTTGTCAAGGTTTTGGAATTGTCAAGAGTAAAATTGAGAATTCTGATCTGCGCAAATATTTCAAATTCATAATCGTTTTTTTTAATCCAAAAATTAAAATGTTAATTGAACGAAATTTGAAAAGGGTGGTTTCATTAAGAAAAGAAAAGNTTTTTTTTAATCCAAAAATTAAAATGTTAATTGAACGAAATTTGAAAAGGGTGGTTTCATTAAGAAAAGAAAAGGGATTAAAGGAAGGGGAATGATTTAGAATTGATTAATGAAAGATTTTCAACGAAACTGATTATAGAGGACAAGGAAAGTAAGTGGTCAGGAATTACAAATGCGTGCATTACTATTAGGGCAGACAAACCCCACACAACTTGGAAGGATTTACGAGACACGACTTGGCAAACTTGCGGAAACAGAGAATTGTTATAATTACAATTTGAATAAAAATTTGGTACCTTTGACCGAATAGGTTCGGATCTTTACCGTTTACAGTTTAACCAAACCAGAGCGTATGCAAATTTTTTTTTCAGGAAAAGTGCGACAAGAAATACGGTGCATAATACTTGGGCAAGTTCAGTAGGCTATGATAAATCGGATCTCGTAGTTTTTGATATCAGTGGGTCTATATCGTGAAGTCACTTTCGTTGAAACCGGAAGAGTCGAATCCCAAGAGTATTACTCATAATCTTTCTGTTAGGTTTTTATTAGACAGTAAAAAGTGAGCAGTCTTTGGTGTTACCCAACCATTATCCCTATTTATTTCTAAATGTAAATCTTAATTTATCAATTTTACCTTATAACCTTAAAGAAATGGTGTGAGTAGTGACGGTCGACCAACTCACTTCATTTGGGAAAATCTTATCCAATACTGGTTCGCTTACTTTTCTAAAACGACGATACAAGGTAGCCTTCGAGACACCAAGCATGTCACCAACCGAGTAGTATTGACTCCCAATTCCAAACCAATGTAATGATATAAGTAATTGTTGAGTTGGGGTTAATTTCTCACCGTCGCAAAATTCCAAATCTTCCCCTACTACACTTCAACTGATTCACGATTTATACAAAAAATTTCTTTAAATTCAAAGTTGTCGGTTAATTGGAAATTTGAAAGGGATACAAAAAGTATGTGCGCGCTTGTTAGGATAGAATTACCAGTTGCTATTTTCAGAGCCTGAATCACTTTAACTAATCACTACAACTAATCACGATTTAAGCCGATACTTTTGTTAGTAAAATTCAAATTAAATATTTGTTGACAGACGGTTCACCTTCTGTCAAATAATCTTCGACGTATTACTATTTTTACTTGACTATTCTTTTTTATAAAATCAGTCATTGGTAAAAGTTGGGCAGGCGGGGATAATCATTGTCACAAAATTCGCCTGTCAAAGGTAAATTCCATTTGTCAATGTTGTTAGGTTTATGGAACCAAAATTTGTGCTTACATTGACACTTACTTTCTATGTCGTGAAAATTTACCAATTGTCACCTTTATGAAATAGGGCCCAGGTTTTTTTAAGTTATCAGCTATAATTTAGAGAAAATTGAAATCCTAGTATCAAATTTGGTGAAAATTTGATTTAGTATGGGATATTGGAAATTGTTACAGTCTCTGTACTTTTTTTTAGCTGTTNTAAAAGTTGGGCAGGCGGGGATAATCATTGTCACAAAATTCGCCTGTCAAAGGTAAATTCCATTTGTCAATGTCGTTAGGTTTATGGAACCAAATTTGTGCTTACATTGACACTTACTTTCTATGTCGTGAAAATTTACCAATTGTCACCTTTATGAAATAGGGCCCAGGTATTTTTAAGTTATCAGCTATAATTTAGAGAAAATTGAAATCCTAGTACCNCATTGACACTTACTTTCTATGTCGTGAAAATTTACCAATTGTCACCTTTATGAAATAGGGCCCAGGTATTTTTAAGTTATCAGCTATAATTTAGAGAAAATTGAAATCCTAGTACCAAATTTGGTGAAAATTTGATTTAGTATGGGATATTGGAAATTGTTACAGTCTCTGTACTTTTTTTTAGCTGTTATATTAACTTCTTAACATCGTAGAATACAAAACGCCCCAAAAACTGAAAAAGTTTATTTTCTATTCCAAAAAGGGTATTGAGGAAATCAACACATCTACCAACTTTACTTTTAAAATCATCAAGAAGAAGAAAAGTAACCGTTTATTGAATCAAAAACTGCTATTATTACAAAATTTTATATCATATGATTTGACGCTGTTACCATATCCAAAGCACATCTTCACATTTAACATAGATATTGGATTCTGATCACCATCAGTGCCAACAGAATGCTTCTCCATTATGACATTCTCCTCCATTATATCCATGTGCTCGACAACATTGAGTTTGTTCCCGCAAAATTCGGTCACAGTCCAAACTGCATGGGTCAATTCGAATACCTTCTTCAACTGCAAATACTACAACAAATGAATTTGTTCCAAAGCATAACACACCAAGTACGATCATATTCAATCTCTCACCTTGTGGTAGTACATCAACTGAGTGGTAGTCATAGTGGTATTCATCTGACACTTTTTCAACCAAGTGCATTGAATCTTCATTATTTGCACCACCGCGGTTNAGAAGAAGAAAAGTAACCGTTTATTGAATCAAAAACTGCTATTATTACAAAATTTTATATCATATGATTTGACACTGTTACCATATCCAAAGCACATCTTCACATTTAACATAGATATTGGATTCGGATCACCATCAGTGCCAACAGAATGCTTCTCCATTATGACATTCTCCTCCATTATATCCATGTGCTCGACAACATTGAGTTTGTTCACGCAAAATTCGGTCACAGTCCAAACTGCATGGGTCAATTCGAATACCTTCTTCAACTGCAAATAATANACG
The DNA here is from genome assembly GCA_002738285.1 of Holacanthella duospinosa. Taxonomy (NCBI): domain Eukaryota; kingdom Metazoa; phylum Arthropoda; class Collembola; order Poduromorpha; family Neanuridae; genus Holacanthella; species Holacanthella duospinosa. The sequence goes on from NIPM01000516.1 coordinate 71,667, forward strand.
CAAAATTCGGTCACAGTCCAAACTGCATGGGTCAATTCGAATACCTTCTTCAACTGCAAATTATACAACAAATGAATTTGTTCCAAAGCATAACACACCAAGTACGATCATATTCAATCTCTCACCTTGTGGTAGTACATCAACTGAGTGATAGTCATAGTGGTATTCATCTGACACTTTTTCAACCAAGTGCATTGAATCTTCATTATTTGCACCACCGCGGTTNTAGTCATAGTGGTATTCATCTGACACTTTTTCAACCAAGTGCATTGAATCTTCATTATTTGCACCACCGCGGTTCAACAATTTGATGACTACTGGAAAACTTGTTTGAACTTTAGAACCAAAAACCAATCCAACAAACGGAATTAACACAATATGAATAAGAAATGAAAACATGATATTCATTATGAATTTAGGGAGAAAATTATTGATTTTAACCAAATTTTCACTGTGAAATTAAATATGCCTTTTAGAAACTTTATGACATGAGTATCACGAGACGAGTATGAGAGTTAATGATATTAATCTGGACAGGGGTTGGTGTACGCACTGCAAGTATACTTGAATACGGGGAAAAAATCTAAGATTAGAACCACCCCTTTGCCTAATAAATTTATGAAAAACAATACGCGGGCGGGACTTATATTTAAAGAAGGCTTATCTCGCTTGGAAATATGGACATTAGCCTTTTTTATCACCAAGCTTATTTTTTCTAAAATAATCACTATTCTGGAGATTGGAAATAAATTTTGTTAAAATTTAAAAGTAATTGGAAGAAAATTGCCATTAAAACAGTAACATNTTCTGGAGATTGGAAATAAATTTTGTTAAAATTTAAAAGTAATTGGAAGAAAATTGCCATTAAAACAGTAACATATTTTTATAATAAAATACTTCATAAACATTTCCGTGTTCTCTTCCACTAATATTTTTTTACTGATACCATAAAAACCCAATTAGTAACAATATCGTTAGTATTCATAAGTATAGTTGTAAGACCATGNTTTTTTACTGATACCATAAAAACCCAATTAGTAACAATATCGTTAGTATTCATAAGTATAGTTGTAAGACCATGCCACACTGTCTACTAGCCCTCAAATTATAATTATTTCAAGAGAGCTATATGACTACAGATTCAACTATCCAACCACTCATTATGGCAAGTGGCTTTATGATTTCTACGTTTAGTGTTCGCATTCTGTGTAATCTTGCTCTCATCCAACATTCTATGAAGTTTCTCTAGGAAATATTAACATATTTCTGTGGTAATATTTCAACTCATTTGCATAATTTGTCTATATATTGCCATTGCCAGTATGCTTTATTTCAAAAATATATGTACAAGCTCATATTAAATGTAGTAGATATTAGATGTCACTGGTGTACGCTTTGTTTTCAATCTGATAGTTAAATTGGCTAGTTTTGAATTTTTCATGACCCGACAAATTTTGAGACCTGATAGTGCTTTAGATATAATTTGTTTTATACCTCTGATTGTGGAAACGGTTTATCATTATTAAACAGTTAAATTGGATTTAGTTTCTTTAGCATATTTTTAACAAATTTCTTTCAAATTATTTCGTTGCTGAGTTTAAGTGCATAGTCAGGCTTATGGGAATACACAAACTCCGTTACTATTTGAGTGAATATACAGTGCGTTCAAATAAGAAGACGAAATTTGAGAAAAATGATTTTACGGAAAATAAAAAATTGACTATATGTCAAAATTTTATAGGAAAATCGTATTTACGAAAGTTTTGTTAACGTTTCTTAAGTTAAAAAGTTTCTCAAAACTCTAATTTGTGGGAGGTTTAAAAACGCTAGTACCGGATTTTTCCCTTCACACTATACATATATAACTATATATAACTATAGTCTTCTTAGGGGTTAAGGGACGCAAGATTATAAAGTCTTTTATAGTTTTATAGTTTAAAACTTTAGTATCAATTACTGAACACGCGGCTAAACATGAACCATTAAACCAGCTCTAATTTAACCGTTAAAGTAACTTATTTGCATCTAACGTTAGTAGCTTAAGTTTAGTTAAAATCTGTGTGAGTGATACGATATAAGTTTCATGACGTTGGCGTTTTGATTATTTCTGCGTATACCTTGTTATCTTTAGTCGTAAATCTGGGTTTCTATCCTAACTAATATGAATAGCTCATCGCAGTGAGTACAATTTTCGCTATAATGGAGCAACCTAGTAGAAAATACTAACTTCAGTGTTTGTGAATCCATAATGCAAAACAACATTATTATCGTTCAGCTAATCTAGAATTGAATAGGGAAGTTGTTCCTGTTTCAAAAATGAATAATGTTAATTGTTGTAATGATGTGCTGTAATTGTGATGTTAAATTTTAACGATCCACTTTGTATGTTTCTGTACTAAGAGAAGGAATAGTTAGCGTGTTTTTTTCTGATTGATGACAAGTTTAATATTTGAGACTTTAGAAACCAGCTAGAAAAAAAAACCCATAATGACAAAGTAAGCTAGTCTAAGTAATAGTACCGTCAAGTAGGGTAACTTTGGATAGCTTAAGCGGATTCTATCATGAAAATAGGCACCATTTTTAATTGATTTGATAAAATTCAATTTTTTCTTCGGAATCATGTGTACAAATTTGGGTACTTAAAAAATCTAGAAATTTGCGGAGTTTCTTTGGTAAGATTTTTTATACAAAAACAATTTACATTTATTTTCTGGGTGAGGAAGCGAGGGGGGNGGGTTAACTTTGGATAGTTGAATTTTATTTTAAATATGTTGCGTTTAAGTTAAATGAACCATATAAAAAGTTTATATATTTTAACTGAGTCAATGTCAGCAAAATCTATATTTACGTAGCAATAGTTAGTGATAAATGAATTAGAACATTATAAATTATACAAAAATTCAAAATATCAGAGCATTATAATTATGCTTAAACCTTTCCCCTCTCAAATTGTTTTTGACTCTTAAATTTTTGCTTAAAAACCATGTGAATGTGGGGAATCAGTCTGCCAAGTTTTAAGTCAAAAGGTATGACCTGAACAGGTCACCGAAGTTTCATCGATTTCCTCTCATGCTACCCAATGAGTTAATTTTTTTCTAGCAAGGCGAGGGAAAACCAGCACACCTAATTTTAACAAAACAAATCTAGTTTTCTGTTCTTTTTTTTGATAAAAAACTGTTGTTTTTTTCTAAAAAAAAAATAAATAAAAAAGCGACCCTGTCATGCATATTATTACGTAGCTAAAGCATGAATACATTCCTCATCGTAGAAATTGACAAAGGTCTAGTACAGAAGAATCAAGAATTGGCTAATCTAAATTATAAAATATGACATTTGGTTATTAGTGGTGCAGTCACATGTGACTTTGCAAGAACTTTTAAGTGGTACCCAATATGACTATATTTAAAAAATATTCTTTGTGACATTTTATTACACACAGGAATCACGGAAGGGATCAAAAAGCTAAACTATTGGAATATTCGTGCTTGGTTTGGTAAGAGCTGTCCAACGATACTCTAAGTTTAGTGATCAATTTTTCAAAACCAACAAAAACGTCACACAGGTTGCAAGGATATTGAAACTCTGAATGGCTATTTACTTAGAAACATTTTATATTATTTTATGCATATTTCTATACATCAAAAACACTAGTCAGCAACAAATTTCTATCGACGAAATTGGATTTCAAAACTGTCACTTCATTATTGTAGAATACATATCGAATAATTATGCAAATACTGAGGCAGTAGTTGTCAGATTGAAGTATAACTCGTCCACAAATAAGTCTCAAAACTTGTATCTTGCGGCCCTTGCTAAGCTCGAGCATACCTTCATTTTTCGCAAGGAAATTTGCCAAGTAATATATTTCTTACAACCGCCAACTTTTTTAGCAGACACATTGTTTGATAATTTTATTTGGCTTGTATTTTGTCTCAAAAAGAATAAGTGTTACTCCCGAAATTCGTACTTTGTGGTAGTCACCAAGGGTAGTTCCAGTGTACCAGCACACCCCCCAAGAGATATTTGGATGCCAATATATGAATACAGATTCGTCAACGCTACATCCGTACAAGTAAACACTCTGTTACTCTTCCCGTGTTATAGTTTGTTAACTATAGAACTAGAAATAATCGAATTAGATAGTATTAATACACCAACACGGCTACTATTTGATAACATACTGGACAAAATATTGGCACAGTTTTGCTCTTTATATTGGTGGATTCACTATAAGTATAAGCTGGGGAGTGAATTTCCTATTTACACTCGAGGTTCCAGTATTCCATTGAATACTAATCGAAGGTATTTTTCGTCAGATACACTAAGGCACCCAGGAACAATTTTGCAATACATATTGAGTGCTTTAAATCGGACTGAATACATACCCCGCAAGTATATAGAACTGGCAACAAATTTCAAGCGAGGTCCACCAAACGAAGTATTCGGTTTAATGATATATGCTGATGTATACCCTGGTCCAAAAATGTCCAAGTCACCATACAAGTTTGCAGAAAACTATGTATTCTTCACAAAACAAACTGAATATAACTTTCTTACTTGTGATGGAGTCGAAAGTTATATATCGTTTGTTGTATTTACTCGACCTTTCAGTTGGAATTTTTGGTTAGGAGTTCTGACTTGCATCCCACTCCTGTTAATATTTCTATCGGTTTTGTTTAAAACTCTCAAAGTTCCCGATAGTTCTTTATTTCTTATTGTAAGTATAGTTTTTGAACAAAATTTATGTTGGTCGAAACGGTTGAGCCGAGTCAACAGTATGAAATACACAATTGGTTCAATACTGTTAGTTACTCTCGTTCTCACTAACTGCTATCGAGGGATTCTAACATCCGATCTAACTGCTCCGATTCCAGTGAATAAGATTAAATATGTTAGGGAAGCAATTGCTAAGGGATATAAAATTCTAATACCTATTATCGATCGTGACTCGTACCAGTCTTTCCTCACACAACGTATAGCTGAATTACCACTAAAAAAGTCTCGCTTTGAAACTTATGTAGGATATATTGACGTCTTGGCATACCACAATTCATTTCTTGCAGTTTTGGAGAATTACGGGAATACGTCGAATATTAATAACGAAACAAAGTCTCGGTATGAGGTGATTGTGAACAGCCTTGACATACAATTTGAGTCCAACTACTCCGTTGAAACAGACTTGATGAAATGTAATAAAACCATATACGTAGGACAACCGTGGGAATTGCATGAAATGCTCCAATCAATTGAAAAATTTGGGAGTGCACATTCGTTTTACATTGGGCAAGACCATTATTTGTCCCATCCGCTAGTGTGGGTATTCTCTCACATGGAGTGGGATAGGTTGAAAATAGTTTACAATGGGTTTCAAGCTGTTTTGCAATCTGGAATTTACAACTATCTACAAGAGAGCTACAGAATGATGTCAAAGAACTATAGTTCGTCGGATTCAAATACGCAAGGAATAACAGTTGCTAGTGGATTCATCGTTTCTACCTTTACAGTGTATGCATTTTGTGCAATTTTCTGTATCCTTTGTTTATTCTATGAATGTTTGCTTTGTAAGCTTGGTTATTGCATATTAATATGAAATATTGTATTCAAATGTGTCATTTCAACGGGTTGTTTGAGTTAAACTTGTAAATATATCACTGCAATTTGTAAAAAAAGCAATTAGTCTGAACTTCTGATTAATTAAAATTTAAAATATCACGAATGCTACAATTTTACCGAACTGGGTGTGGGATCGTTGTTTCTTTCCATCCGTCTCTACATCTTTTCTATTATTTTTATTTTTTAATGGAATTTTAGAAAAATTTTAATAGGTGCAAAATTAAATATTGACTGATACCTAGTTAATTTCATAATTGCACTTTATAATTTTGAGAATAATGCACAGTAATTTGATAAACCTATCCAGTTTGTTCTTTTTGATAAATTTCTATACTATTTCGTACTATGTATTTAACACTCAAGAGGAAGATGCACTTCTTTATGTCCAAAATTTGGAATCGAACAAATAACAGCATCTGATGTTAGCAAGTAAAAATATATTCCAATACATGTCTTAAGCAAATAGCCTTGAAGAAAGGGGGATAAGGCTTCGAAAGTTTTCTTATTTCTGCTTAAATACAGGTGATTCCTGAAATACCACTTTCAAAACCCGTAACAATAGGATGTGGGAGGGAGTGGGCAGTGGTATGTGTCTTCGATTTTTGCTCAACTTAGAACGGTAAGTCACGGGTTCGAATCCCACCATCTCGAAGTAACTGGTTTCTTCTCACAAATGACTTTCAACTACTCGAAATGTGTTCTTATTTGTATGATCATGTCGTGGTTATTCATAAGAAAAAGGCGAGATATTGGGTTGGAAGTGGTCCCATACCTCCAATTAATAGTTTCCAAAATCGCGAAATAGTAGTGGAAACCAGTGCATAAGAAACTGTAAATTCTTTACAATAAACAAAATTTCTAATAACAAATAGTGTACCTTCCTCTTCAGTAAATCATACATTCTATTTTGTTTAGCAACCTTACCAATCGCTTAAATTTAAATTTATGAGCAGAATATCTAATGTATTCCTCGGTAAACTAAAACTCAAAAATTCATTTCGAAAACTCTTCTAACGCCTAATCTCTGAAGTACATCTTACAAAACGAACGTCCAGAAACGATAAGCTACTAAAAATATTATAACTTTTGTTCTGTTTGCCGTACTGACTTGAACTTTTATTCGTGTACCTTACTCTTTAATACTTCGTAATAAAGATTTATTGGAATCGATATATTTCAAAATTATAAGGCAGTTGGTTTATACATCAAATAAAATGGGCCACTAGTATTTTCCTCATGCCTTTTGGTATTGGGACGGGTTGCTTTGTAAAATTTTTTAATTATAAAATAAATATGAACAAGATTATCGTGAGTACTACTTAAAGCGGTGAAAACTCTTGTTTTAGATATCGGTTTTTTACAAAGTGGGAACAGTCTATATGGTATGCTGATTTGTACTTTAGATCAAAGCCATATAACAAGTCTATCTTCAGCTAACTTTTACTGAAAAAGTTTTAGATTTTGAGAAAGTAAACAATGACCTAATGAGAACTAGAAGGAGTTTATTTCCCNCTTTTACTGAAAAAGTTTTAGATTTTGAGAAAGTAAACAATGACCTAATGAGAACTAGAAGGAGTTTATTTCCCACCTCTCTGTAGTTAGGGCTGTTCATGGGTCCCAGTTACAGAGTTGTGCAATTCAAAAAAAAATTGTTTTAAACATTCCAAGCATGGTTTTTAATTTAATAAGAACCTGTTNCTTTTACTGAAAAAGTTTTAGATTTTGAGAAAGTAAACAATGACCTAATGAGAACTAGAAGGAGTTTATTTCCAACCTCTCTGTAGTTAGGGCTGTTCATGGGTCCCAGTCACAGAGTTGTGCAATTCAAAAAAAAATTGTTTTAAACATTCCAAGCATGGTTTTTAATTTAATAAGAACCTGTTTTTGCTCCGTTAGTATAATTATTTTTGGTGAATTTAGGGCAAAAAAATTATACGGATTAGATGAAAAATTAGTTGAGACTCGCAATGTTCCACTGGCATATACACTTCTCAAAATGTTGGTATTTTTTGAAGTTAGAATGGAGAAAGTAACTTGTGTCTTTTAAATAACTAATCCAACCATTGTAATTGTTACAATTTGAATATGAAACGAAAACTGGATAGGTACTCAATTTGGATTTAGGAAGAAAAACTTTGATTGCAAGTTTAATCTAATTTTCACTATGAAATTAAGTATGCTTTTTAGAAACTTTATGACATGAGTGTTACGAAACGAATAGGCGGTAGTGGTAGTAATATGGAGAGGAAATACGCACAGTAACTTCACTTGAATACGTAAAAAATTAAACATTAAAATCACTTGACCTTTGCCTAATAAATTTTGGAAAAACAAGGCAGGGGCCTTATAACTTGAAGAAGGCTTATGTCGAATGAAATCAATAGCATTATCCCTGTTCTGCTTATAATGAAATTTTTTTTCAAATAATACTATTAAAGAGGATGCGGGTTAGTTTTCTCACAAATTCTAAACTATTTAGAAGAAAAAGCATTATAAGTATGCACTTTCTACACTTTTTATATAAAAATATTTCATACACATCCTGCTCATTTAGTTATTAATACTTTACATTTCTTCGTTGTTGATTCTAATCAATATGGAGTTAAAGTCTAAAAATTCCTTTCCAAAATTTTAATTCTTTGATATTTAAAACACTTTGGTCATAATGATAATATTACCGGATTTGATAATAAAAGAATACTTCTTACTCGGGAAATTTTTTTTTTTCGATATCAGAAAAAAAAATTCTTTTTCAAAGAAGCTGAGGCAAAATATTTTTATATTAAGTACTTTATACAGTAAAGTGTGTAAGCCGAAAGTAACCTCTATTTCACATAAAATTAGTTTCACCATCATAGCAACGATTGGGTGATATTGTACTCCTAAGTCGCAAGACTTAAATAAATCTCGCCGAAATTATATACTGCACAAAATTGTCTTGACCAACATATCTTATGGCGCACAGACTGTGAACTACAATACATTCCGTTTACATGATACTTAAGTCCAAAGTAATTATACTTTTTTTTTCACTCTAAAAAACATTATATCACATGACGCAGGTTTTCTATTTCAAGGCGAAGGTTTTACTTCAAAATTTGGAGTCCGCTGAGTCATAACGTTAGAAAAGATAAGCTATGGGTAGTGCAAACCAGTGGAGCGAAACAAAGCAGAGAGAGGGGATTTGTAGGTTTTCTGTTGACTGAGGTTGAGTAGATCCAAACGATTCAAGTTTCGATGTGGTTTATCTGTCAATTCACGACCTTTCAGCATAACAAAATGGCGTATCGTATCGTCACACAAAAAAAAATTTGTTTAAAAAATATCTCTTGATTAGACATACCTTAAGTGCAAAGTAATTGAACAAAGCAGATAGACGATATAGGCGTCGGCAGGTTCTCTTTTGGGTGAGGTGGAGTAGATGCGAAAGAATCATACCCCATTACCCGAATTTAAGTCGTCTTTATTCTTTCAAATAATAAGTTCTTACCATTAACAGTTCGGTTGGCGGACATGATTTATCCAGATTCAAAATTTGTAAAATCAGTGAAAAGAAGTAGTCACTACAAACTATTTAATTATTTTTTGCATTTTTTCTTACTCAATTCAACTCCTTTTTCTTGATTATGAATAGGCTCTATTTCAAGAAGTGGTACTTTAGACCAAATACAGCTCTTTGATTAGACAAACTATTTGCTAAACGTTGAGGGAACTGGAGTTCCCTCTTCATCGCCCTCATCACCCCGTTCCTGTGTTGCTGTTTCCCTCATCGGGGAAAAAACAACAACACCAGGAACAAGATGAAGAAGAAACCAGTTCATCTCCCCTTTCCTATTAAAAAAGTAAAGTAAGATTCCCTCCCTAATATAGCATATATATATTTAGTATTGATCTATATATAAGATATAGATTTTAGTGGCGTTGTCTGGAGACAACGCCCAGATCATTCGAGAGTTCAGAGAGAATAACAGCTCTGCTGTCATTCTCCATTTTCATTTCTTTAAAAATTATTATTTATTGATTTTTAAATAAAAGTAAGATTTAAAAATCAGTGTTCTGGTGACCCGACAACCTCACTCCACAGGGCTACAGCAATTGAAATCCTCAACCACCTTCAGGGACATTAATTGGACCCCAAATCCACCACAACGTTTGCCAAGTTATTCCTGCCAATTATTTCATTTGTCCAAATATTGTACCGTGAAACNTGCCAAGTTATTCCTGCCAATTGTTTCATTTGTCCAAATGTTGTACCGTGAAACCGTTTTTACACTTACTTTAACTTATAGCAGGATTTTCTGTGATAATTGGCAGAAAGTCTCANTTCTGGTGACCCGACAACCTCACTCCACAGGGCTACAGCAATTGAAATCCTCAACCACCTTCAGGGACATTAATTGGACCCCAAATCCACCACAACGTTTGCCAAGTTATTCCTGCCAATTATTTCATTTGTCCAAATATTGTACCGTGAAACCGTTTTTACACTTACTTTAACTTATAGCAGGATTTTCTGTGATAATTGGCAGAAAGTCTCATTCGCTGCAGAACTCCTTCAAGGTAGATTTATAATATTCAGAAACTTATTAGACTTACCATTTTGTCTAGAGTGCTGAAAATGATGAGATATATTGCTGATTACCCACGGTATTCTGCGAGGCATACCATCGATTTTGATGTATGATATCAGGCACCATTCTATAACTTGTGAGGTTTCCTACCATATACCCGTTTGATAAAAACTCAACAAGAGAATATTTAGAAATGTAAGCCAGGTGAAAAAAAAACATTTTACAACAAAAACAACCAGTAGATTAAAATTATGACAAAGAATTATTATCTCCTGTTTCAATTATTAAAATTACATAAGTGGCAACAACAGTTGCAAAACGATTGAATTAATGCCCTACTACTCCAGAAATAGCAGCAGAGTATGCCGATAATATTGTGACGGTTTTGTCTATCTGTCCTGTCTCCTGACAGGACTATGACCTTCTGACCTCACTACTGCTGCCACCCCAACTCAAGACACTAAACTAAATAACCGACTGACGGACTGACGGGAATTGNAGACAGACAGACAGCACCACCGACCCCTGACACTGACCTTCTGACCTCACTACTGCTGCCACCCCAACTCAAGACACTAAACTAAATAACCGACTGACGGACTGACGGGAATTGACAAACTTTTATTTTAACAAAAAAACGTCCCTCAGGAGAAAGACCAGAAAGAGATCCGAGCCGACCAACGGCTCTACCAATAATGACATAATTTTTCCCTCATGCAAGACTCCTATTCATTTGCAGGAGTCTTGCATGAGGCTCCCACCAATTAATATCCCCAATCTCTAAATTAACTTAAATTAACATGTCTGCAAGCACAGCTTGCAGACTAAGAAAATGAATATTATTATTTTTATAATAATCATAAAAATTCACTGACCGGCGCCGTGTCAATATGCAAAATATTTAGTTACTTCCAAAACGGCATATGTCCACTTTTTGCATCGACAATCAAAACGCTAGAGCTTTTAATATTTAAAAAAGCATTAAAAGGATAAAGAATTAAAACTATTATTTGAAATCAGAAAAAAACATTAAAAGCATTATGAAAATAAAACATATTTGAGGCACAGAAAAAAGCAATTTTTGATCGCTCTTGTAAAAACTAATAAAAGAAAGATTGTTTATTAAAAAAAAGCAAGATTCAACTTAACCACCATTCCAACGGCACTTTCAGTGATAAACAGGGCCCTAATATCGGGAACACTCAGGAAACTTTTAAATTAAACGTTTCCACATACATTTCAAAGTACTGCTTTACTTAATACTTTACTGTTTACGCATTTGATTAGGTTTACTTAATCTTTAACTCTCATTTCATAATTCAAATTAAATTTAAGACCTTTGGTTAAATTGCTCGGAAATATTAAGAAAAAATAATTTCTACTCAACTTTTTTTGAGTCAACAAACTCGTCTTCTAACAAACAGGTTGATTATAGATTTCAAAAGTTAATTTCTCAGTTGCTAGCTAATGTAGTGCTTCGCTGGGTGTTTCCGGCACACAATTGATATTTCCATTTGTTTGCGAAGTACGAAGTAACCTTATCAACAGCTGTTTGTTTGTTAAAGTCGAAAAACCCTGGTAGTGACATCATTCATTGATTGAATGTAAATGCAAAACCTGTTTAAAATTTGTTTTTCAGGACTTGCACTCCTAACCCCTGCCCTTTATACTCCAAACGAAAATTTAAACAAATATTTTCAACTTGGTCGTTGCAGAGTTCAAATAAACCTTTTCCTTTCGAGATATTCCATTTTGTAAATTTTACTACAAAGACTTGCATCTTCATGATATTCACATAATTGACTGTTGTGCTTAAACTACTTATGCAAATAATTATTTACTCAAGTATTTTTAGATCTTGTTCTGCTTTTCTCAATTATAACTGTTTCTGACTGGCGTCTCATTTTGCCAGAGGGTTGTCTCTCTTCATTTTCTATAACTAAAGCCTTAAAATTATATTTTTGTCTCCACTTTACTGCTATAAAATTACTTGCAATGGAACAGTGATGACTTACAAATTAAGTTTGATTTAAAGACACTTCACACAGGTCTGATGGATTGTTTTGCATTCTGTTTACTGAAAATGCATCTTTTTCATTGAAATTAAAATTCATTTATGCCGACTTAGTAAACAAGTTTAGGAAGTATGGAAGTGACCACCTGTCGAAATCGTAGCAAAACCTTTGAATTCATGGAAATAGATTTTCCTAAATTCAATTTTAAACAGGTAGAATAAAGTGGTCGTTTAAAGTGCGATAATCCTCTGTGTGTTTATAAATTTTTAACATTTAAAACCACTATTCATTACTAGCCGAAATCTTAACGGTTAAAGAGTGAGGTTTTGAGAGTGAAAGTAAAGATATAGTAGAAGCTCAAACTAATAGCTTTGAACTTCAGTAAAGTGAAACATAATTTGTTTTAGATCTTTTCGGATGTAAAAAATAGGATTGGGTGTTAACTTTGGTCAGGATTTTTGAAAAAATTTGTCAATTTAAGAAAATACTCAAACCCGTTCATTGTCAAAATTCCGGATTACAAAGTAAAGTTTAACCATTTAGATTTTAAGTTACGAGTGACTTGTAAATTTGGTCAGAAATTTTGGAAATTTGTTCAATTTGTCAAATAGCAGTGTCAAATAGACGTATCCAAGTATAATAAAATTTCAGTTTAAAAACACGAATTTAGATAGAAAAAGTTACTTTTATGCACTAAATTACGTCAGAAATTTTCAACAACGATAAAGTTTTTTCATCCAAGCAAGGGCGTGTGTAGTAAAATAGCTAATGTTTTTTGGTCCATTCAGCCTAGAATTCCAGTTTAAAAAGAGACTCTTTAGGCCAAATCTTTTTTGAATTTGGCTGTATATTTTCTCACTCAATTTTGATTGTCCAGGAATTGGATATTTTTTAATTGACTATATTTTGAAAATTCCTGCCGTAATTTGACATTTCATTTGTAGTTTTTCACATCTGAATTAATGAAGTAAAGTTTCTAGCTTGGAATTTTTATAACACCTGGATTTGGGTATTTTCAAAAATTCAAGTATTTTCCAAATTCAATAATTTTTAAAAATTTCTGACCAAATTTCCCCTTCCTTTTTATCTTTTCCATTCAGATTAGTTAACATTAATTTGTCGACCGGGATTTTTATAATAACCGGATTCGGTTATTTTCAAAAATAAATAAGTTTCAAAAATCCTTGACGTAAGTTGGTGCCCAACGGTAATTTTTTCCATCTAATTTGGTGAATTAGTCAAATTTCTAACACGGGATTCTTTTATACCCAGATTCTGGTATTTGCCAAATTTAATAATTTTCCAAAATTCCTTACCAAATTTGCCATCCATTCGTAATGTTTTTCCACCTAAATTGATCAAGTTTACAATGTGACCCAGAATTTTGATAATTCCCGGGTTCAGCTATTTTTCAAATTGACAAATTTTTCAAAATACCTTAGTAAATTTAACACCCAACCCTATTTTGTTTCTATCCGAAAAGATCAAAAATAAATTGTCTCACTTCACTGAAAGTCAACGCTATTATTTTGAGCTTCTACTATATCTTTACTTTCACTCTCGTAACTTCACTTATTAACCGTTAGAACTTCGGCTAGTAATGAATCGTGTTTGCAACAATACTTAAGATTACTTTTATCAAAATTAATGGAACAGGAATTTACACTATTGATCCCGTTCCACATGATCAACACTTCAATATTTTAATACTTGAGCCTCAAATATTTTAATTTAAGATATTGAATACTGAAATCTTAATAGTCACAAGAGAAATACTTTTTTACAAAAAGCAAAAACAATGACAAAATTTTTCTATATAAGTAATGTGAACTAACGTCCGACGACTACATTTATAAATTATATATGCATTAAGTCGAATGATTTTATTACCAAGAAATGATCAATTAAGTTTGTTTCAAAGATTAGTGTTGGAATATTCAATATATGGAAATTCATAATAGAAATGGAATTCAGAAATTCGCCAAAATTTCAATCTATTAAAATTTTACTATTACACGCCATACTTTGTAATGGGAATTTTAAAATTAAAAGCTATAGAGTCTATATAATNTTGGAGCAGTAATTTTAAAATTAAAAGCTATAGAGTCTATATAATGTGGTTACTCTTCTGTTGACAAATATTTACTAAACAATTTTAACCGTCGGAGTAAATAAATTGTAGAAAATTATATAAGTTAGTTGTGAAAATCGTTTAGACTTGCCANTTTAACCGTCGGAGTAAATAAATTGTAGAAAATTATATAAGTTAGTTGTGAAAATCGTTTAGACTTGCCATTATGGCTGAGAAACTATGGGCTAGTAGATCATACACAACAGCAAACTACATCGTATCTTTTGGATTCTTCTTGGGCGCTCTACCTGTCAAATGGAACACAGAGCAACATGTCATGGAACCATTGACATCACCTTTCCACAAACTTCGTTGGATTTTCACTATAGTTTACAGTATCACTTGGCAAATTGTCATCACGCTCCATTTTGCATTGGACTATATGCAGGCGGATGATAAAGATGAATTTATTTTCAGAGAGAAAATCAGAATTACCATAACTGGACTTTTTTTTTGCCCTATACTTTTACATATTCATACAGCATGGAAGTATAAAGAATTTGCAAGTTTTATAAATCATGCAGCTAAATTCTATGAAGACTTTCAAAGTACACAGTTATTAATCATGAGCCTTACTGTTGAGACGATTGGGAGAGTAAGTGCACAGTCCTGCGAAATATATAATCAGAAAATGGGTAGTGTTATTTTCAAAATAAGGTTTAACAAAAAATGTTAATTATTATTTGTGAACAATGGAATTGGGTGTTGTAATGAGTCATTCCTGACTCTTATTTTTAACTCATGCGCATAACTCATTCCTGATAACCTCCCCCACGAAGTGAGAATGTATTTGTCACTTATAAATGGTTTTCATTACTAGCTTAGGATGACAAGTTGATAACCTAGGCTAAAATGTTAAAATAAGGTTGGTAGAAATTATTTCACTTTTTAGCCGATGTTCGCTATATGCGAGGGTTTTAAAATTGCATTTCCTATCTCCCAGGATCAATGAACGACGATTTGGCGTCTATTACACCAGAGATTACATTATATTTCTAATCATTATAACCAAGTTCCACTGTAGTTACTACAGTTTCTCTATATACGCTCCAGTAAGATTACTAACTTATTCGCGTAGTATGGAAATACAATAATAGAAAAGTTTCATTTTGTAATGAGATCGTAGTAGCCTTGTAACATAAATATATTAGGGAGAACAACAGATCCCATCTAAAAGTCAAGATCAATGAATGTTACCAAGTTCACAAAAAAATTGTTGCAAGATATGGGATGGTAATGGTGTGAATTGAGTCTGGGTAACGTTTCGGGTATAAACCTAAGCAGGGTGCAGTATTGAGATTATCATTCGGCAGGAAATAAGTAATCCGAAGGATATACTGTCTGACTAGAGATGAATACGATATTTATATAAATATAGATGACAAGCAAAAAATTTGTGAAACAAAATTTATCCTAATTAAGGGGACTTGCGAAAATTATTGCACGTGAATTATTTACAGTAAAAAGTTTAGCCATTGGCAATCAAACTTAAACTTATCAGAATTATCTGCAAATTATATAAACGGCAGATTTATGTGGAATATGTGCAACAGGTCAAAAAATGTAATTATGTAAACAAAATATATTAAGTTTGAAATTATAAAATTCGGGTAAGAAATGTCAAATTTCAAATTCGACAAAGTACGAAGGCTGAGATACAGCAGATAAAGTAAGAAACAATCTTTAAAATTTGGCGCTGATGACGTCTGCCAACAGTGTCTTTCAAAAAATAAGTTTGTGAAAAATTGTTTAGCTAAATTGAGCAAGATTCCTTGTTTTCTTCGTTCATCGTATAAACTAAGGATGTGGAGGAAGGTGGTGGGTGGGAAAAAATTGAAAACGCAAAATATATAATTCAAAAACTTTAATTTAAGGTTTTTAAATGTTGTAAGTACCATGTTGATGACGAAAAGTCTCATATATCGAAATCGATGACAGATGGCATCACAAAATCGGGGTCGATGACAAACTGGCTTGCCGTGACGATGTAGATGCCATTTGTCAACAAAGGGTGGAAAGAGGTTGTGGGTAGCAAATCCCACACCATCATTCAAAATGCGATATTGCATATGTTATTACGCAAAAGCGAAATTTGGATGGGTATGGGAGAGATGTGGCTGGATGGAACGTGGGCGGAAGGGATGTGGGGAAATGAGATATGGGCCGGAGGGATGGGCGGGAGGAATCTGGGGATATGGGATATGGGTGGGAGGGACGTGGGGATGAGTTTGGGGTATGGGATATGGACGGGAGGGATGTATGCCGGAGGGATATGGGCGGAAAGGATGAGGGGTATGAGATATGGGCGAGAGGGATGTGGGGGAATGAGGTTTTTGTGGGAGGAGTGCGGAAGAGAGGGTATGGGTGGGNAGGGAGGGATATGGAGGGATGGGATATCGGTGCGTTGGATGTGAGCGGAATGGACTTGGGAGGAAGAGATGTGGGCGAGAGTGACTTGAGGATAAGAGAAGGGACGTGGGCAGTATAAATGCTATTATGAAAACCTAAATTGACAACATGCCTGTGATTTTTTAAATTGTTGACAGATGCATCTACTAGAAGGGCCGAATTTTAAGGATTAAGCCTACCCGAAAAGTGTTCAACACAACATTCAAGGTATTCCACAGCAAACTTATAATCACGCAAGGTGTCTAGAGTTTGTGGTTATAGAGTAGATTTACAGAACCAAATAAACAGACAATGCATTTATAAAACTAGCAGCAATAGTAAATTGGAAATAATATATGTGCAAACAATATTTGCTCTAAACAAAATGATATGTTTGATTGCAGGAAAAAGTGAAACGAGATGTAAATATGTAGAGTTGATTAGAGACATATTTCTTGTTCAAGAAACATCCGTCGATATCTCGAGTGTTAATGGTTTATTTACCAACAATACCTTAAACGAATACTACTCATACTACTCATACTACTCATACTACGAATCTGTTCATAGTTAAAGAAGCAGAGCATATATGGAATAAATATAAGGTCAAATGTGTGAGTAAAGCGAACGTCCAACACGTTCATAAACAAGAACTTCACTTATAGGCCTAGCTGAGACTTTCAGTGCTCCTGATACAGAGCGCTCAAAATAAACCACTCCAAAAAAGATGCTCTCCATAATTGCTTTACTTTTTACCACTATTGCTATACTCTTTGGCGCTGTTGCTCGTAATTTTAAGTTTTATTTTGGCGGGGTATTTATTGAACCATTGTATAATCCAACTGTTCGTAATAATAGTTCGTTTAGATCAGGTGATCTTTGTAGATATAATATGCTTAATAACAATTCTGTATTTAGGCTACAAATTTGGATTACACATACTTCAGTGGTGCTAAGACATCTTGTTATAACATAACCGTGCAGATCTGAAGAAATGGCTATAAGAGGAGGTCATTAACACGTGTATTTAGTGAATAAGCCGCATACATCAGCAATATATGCCTTAGAGTCAATTAATAACAATTCTGTATTTAGCCTACAAATTTTGATTATACATACTTGAGTGGTGCTAAGACATCTTGTTGTAACATACCCAAGTGGATCTGGGGAAATGGCTATAGGAGGAGCCCATTAACACGTGTATTAAACGAGTAAGCCGCATACATCAGTAATATATGCCTTAGAGACAATTAATAACAATTCTGTAGATAGGTTACAAATTTTGCTTATACATACTTGAGTGGTGCTAAGACATCTTGTTGTAACATAACCGAATGGATCTGGAGAAATGGCTATAGGAGGAGCCCATTAACACTTGTATTAAACGAGTAAGCCGCATACATCAGCAATATATGCCTTAGAGTCAATTAAACACCACGGACAGAAAGTATCAATTATAGAATTCAAAATATCCATAACAAAACCTTAACAAAACCTTAACAAAGTTTGAGGATGGACGGAAAAACAGTCAAAACAATCACAATATCCCTGGTCTTTAAAAATTAATCTAAATGAGGAAATTGTGAAAGATTACACTTTTTCTTAAGTCAGTCTTCATTTTCCCTGCTTGATCTACATTGGATATTGACTAAATAGGGCTAAATATCCAAAGTCAAAGCATTTGTGAATAGCACAAATATAAAGAATCGTGGCAAGCTATATTCAAATTTAACCTGGCCGTTAAAAATTAAGCTAAATGAAGAAATTGTGAAAAAGTACACATTTTCTTAAATTCGTCTCATTTTTAATACATGACCAAAGTAGGATTTGGACTAAATAAAGATAAAGTCAAAATGTTTCTGAATTGCACATAAATAAATCTTAGTAGCAAGATATATTCGAGGTTACCATAGTCTTAGAAGTTAAGCAAATGAGGCAACAATGAAAAAGCTTTCCCCAAAGATACAGCGCACAAAGATACGGCGCACGAAAATACGGTGTAGAAAATACGGCACCGAAATTACGGTGCCGAAGATACGGTGCCTAAAATACGGCACCGAAATTACGGCGCCTGAAAAATACGGCGCTTGGAAAATACGGCGCTTGGAAAATACGGCGCCTGGAAAATACAGCGCCTGGAAAATACGGCACCTGAAAAATACGAGGCCGAAATTATAAAACAGGGAATTTGAACAAAGCGGAAACTTGTTAAAAATTTTTAGGCTGTGTTAATTATCTTAATAAATAGATAATGCCCAACATCTAAATATAGTTTATAAAATAGAATAGGTCAACCTCATAATAAGCAATATATACAAGCAGATGAATTGTAGATATGCGTCAAAAAATATTAGCTGAAGGCACTTACACAAAGTTGATATTCTTTAGTCGTAGTATATTTATTTTTTATCCTCACAGCCGAGTGTAGTCGATTTTCTATAGAGGTTTCAGGAAAACAGTCGACCACTGGTCATGCGAGTAAAGGAAAGTCAGAGTAGTGAGCTCATTTATTAGTGCGGTGCATATTAAATAATAATAAATAATTATTCTCGTGTTCCCAGTCCGAGGGTTCAGTGCACTACTCAATTGAAAAGGGTGTAAGTGTAAAGAGAGCCTAAACACAGCACCAAATTTGTAAAGTTTTTTAAGGTATACGTCGGTGCAGTTGTTTTATTACTCGTAGATGCAAACGTGTTTACATTGAATCAAATAAGGAGTAGTACAATAAATTGTATTGTCATAGACACGTTTATCACGCATCAAGTTTTGAAAGTCATAAATTGGGTGCCGTATTTTAGGGCGCCGTATTTTCCATGTAACGTATTTTCTAGGCGCCGTATTTTCCATGCGCCTTATTTTCCATGCGCCTTATTTTCCAGGCGCCGTATTTTCCAGGCGCCGTGTTTTTCAGGCGCTGTAATTTCGGTTCCGTAATTTCGGTACCGTATCTTCGGCATCGTACTTTCTGTACCGTATTTTCCGCGCCGTATTTTCGTGCGCCATAATTTCCTGCGCCGCATTTTCATAGAACCGTGAAAAAGTACACCTTACCTTAAATTATTGATTGACCAATTTGGATTTGGTTATGCAAGGTTAACAACGAGACAATTAATAAAAAATAAGAGAACTATTCACATCCACTAGCATAGTTAAGTGTGTGAGTATTGTATTAATCAACACAAAATTTCTATTGTTCAGAAATAGTTATCAGTTCACTTATCCTTATGAAAAATTATCTTGCGCCTGGACGGAATAGTTCCCATTTGCTGATATTTATCTCGCAGAATTGCGTATTCTCCATTCGCTCATTTATTTGCTTCTACAACACGTTAATGTTGAAAATAATTTTTTCTTATTTAACTCAGACAAGTTTGCAACAAACGAAGACCGTCTTGGATACACAATAGAAGACACGATAGGTGGATTAATGAAAATTTCATTTCTTCTCGGGATGCTTTTTATCTGTGCATTATTTGCACTTGTTTATCTTTTCAAATGCAACATGCATATTTTGTTCCATGTGTTCCCAGTTTGTTTATCAAATTACCAGATACTTATCAAAACTTCTCTTAAAATTTTGTTTTCTTTTTTTCAATTCCATTTTTTTGCAACTCAAATTGCAGGGTTAATACTGTACGTTGATTTATTTGCGGCTGTTGTGCTGATGGGACTTTACGTTGCTAAGGAAATGAAGTTAGCCAATGAATAGTTAACCATCGTTATAGTAAAAATTTGTTGGAATTTTAGAATTTACAGAATTTGTTTGACAGGGAGATGCCAAGAAGTCGACGAAGAACAACTACTCTCATCCTGCAACCAAAACAATGGCTTCTTTGCTACCGTTGCATGGACCTCATTGTTAAAGAGTTAAATGGTTGCATCGGGCAAGTATTTATGCCAGTTCATATGCTATGTGTAGTAACAATACCTGCAGTGCTAATTATGTTATTTATTCGCTATGATGTGGGACCAATGATGTTTTGCGCTTTCGTCGTAATACTTTTTCTATTTATGCTTTACTACATCTTCTTGATTGGACGAGGATCACACTTTAGTCAGCAGTCTGTCATTGCTTTGCATTCAGTGAGGCGTGAAATGAACACATCCTATCTTGTTCGGATATATATGTCATGTCGAGTACTGCAGCCAGATGTTGGGGGACTTTTTCCTCTCAAAGGGCAGACTGTAGCTACAATGTATCAAACCTCCATTGACCTAACAATGAATTTACTACTGATGCACTAAGAGTGCAAGCTCTGGATCTGCAACATCGAGTCGGAAATCGGAATGCTTTTTTCAATAGTGCAGCCTTACTCACCAATACTTTTCGAAGCAGTAACTTATCAAATTTAGAGAAATCGTTACTAACTGAACGCATATTCCATACCAGCAACTTTCTTAGTTTAAGCGATGTATTTTAGGCATAAATGATTAATAAAGATAACATTTGGTTAAATTGATTGTTGCACTCAGAAAATAAAAATTGGAATGCAGACTTACCTTAAACGAGATTTATATCAATTGCAGACAATTTATTATCTATGGAACGTACCATAGATTTAAATTCATTCTTGGCTGTTTTAATAACATTTTTATTATTACATTGTGCTATTTATATTTTAGTTAGTGATCTTTTCGAAAAGTTTGAATGGGTCTTTTATGCGCATAGTCTGCTTAAATTATTTGTTTACAAAATTCCTACAATTTACTTCAAAGAGCTAATGACATACAATTTAACTCATATTTGTGATGACGTGTTAACTTACGGATTTCTAGATAATTTTAGCGTATTTCCCTTTGAAAATTACATGCAATGCATTAAGAAACTTGTGAGATCTAAAAATAATCAACTACAGCAAATAGCTAATAGGTTAATTGAGCGTGTGGCTCTACCAGTTGTTTCAAAGGAGCTAGTGTTAGATGCCAAGATAGGTGGTAAAAAGAAAGATAGGTGTTGGATATTGAAAAATAAACAATTGTATATATTAAATCTGAGCTAAACGATGATTATTTTCAATGTTGTACTTATAAAAATAGAACTAATTTAAAACATTACGGCTGTAAAAGTCCACTTGTTAATATTTACAAAATAGGTCTGATTAGTTCTACTGTTAAAGTAATTACTAAGAACGATTTATGGAAAAAGTGTTTACTGTTACTAACAAAGGAAGGCTACTTTTGTATTCCTATGATTTAAGTAATTTCATCATTAGATTGTAATATATTTTATAAAATTCCTAATAAAATAATTACTACGAAGTAATTTATGAGTAGTGGAGTCTTATTAGAAAGATAATGGTAAAATGTGATATAAGGATGACGGAGCTATGATGGAATTACATTCGAATTGTAGAGGAATTTGATAAAGTAAAAGCATTGCAACTATGCTGGGGTCTACGATAGAAATTGCCATTATGTAACCATCACGATCCCATTCAGAAGTTTCTCTACTGGTATTATCATGGATTCGCGGACACATCGGTTCGTTTTTCGGTATAATATTGCCGAATTTCTCGTACCCTGTGTTGTGTATTGTGTTAGGGCACCTTGACATTTGAATAGTTCAGTGAAGATATCAAAGGTTGCTATATTACCAATAGGCACTGGTTCTCCCACCTATTTCTGTGCTGGACTTTAGTTGGAGCTGGTACTGGAGCCGCAGTGTCTTCTTCTGCTTTCTCCACTTTTTACTTTCTCTTTCATCGTTGCTTAACTGACTTAATGTTACCCTAACTGACTAAATAAAACCCTACGTACTTACTTCTTCATTATTACTTGCTTTTTTGTTTCTCTTTATTATGTTACAAACACATTATAGATCTGCTTTATCCCTCAGTCTGTCGGTGTTCTACCTCAAAAGCTAATTGACGGATCGAGATACGGTTTTCACTAATCGATAGCCCATTCACTAAGAACGGACAAGTTCGAAGATGAGCCATATCCGTCTACTCTGATTTAGATTTTATTGTTTTTCTCCCAAAACTCAATTTTTGTTTTATGGGAATTTATATGCTAAATAGTAACTCAAATATTTTGATAACCAATGGACGGATCGATATAGGGTTTTCAGTAGAAAATAGCCCATGCCTCAAACTCCACCTCTCACATCTTATCAACCTAAGCACCTAACAACCTTAAGTTTTTCAACCAAACACGTGGAGTCACAATGGAAACGAGAATGGGCATTAGCCACTTTATTAACCGTAAACAGAGAGGCTGGAACGATTTATAACATCGTTATGTCCGTCTATCTGTCTGTCCGTCTCTCCGTTTGTCCGGATACAGTATTTATGAATAACTGCATCGATACTAGTTAGAGATAAAAGGAGAGTAAATCCTCTTCCACCATTTTGAATGATGGAGATGACTATATCCCTCTGGTTGGTGTTGTTGGTGGCGATAGTGGGGATGGGAAAGATCGCGTGAGAGAATGCGGTGGAGGGGGTGAGAGATAAATCTGCAACAGTTAATTAGTGGTCGTTGTGGAAATGACTAGGTGAGGGTGTGAGTATCTCTTGTCTCGTCTGTTCTGCGTTTTTATTTGAAATCTCGTTGGATCTATCATTTTAAATAAATTTCCAATAGACAATTTTGTTGAATTTAAAACGCAATTATTTATTGTACACATTTGTACTTCAAGCTTACAATTAAATGCAAATTTTATTAATATTTCAACTACTTATTCTTGGTTCACAAGATTGACATTGTTTGCCATATTCCGAGTCACGAGAAATACAAAAACAAAAAGAATCAAAAAAGAAAGAAACTAGCCTATCATTATATGCTAAATTTGAATTACTAAAGTCATAATCTATAATTTCACTCAAACTTCTACCTATTAATCTATTCTACAAAAAGTATAGACAAAATTGACCACGCACCAAACTATGTTCCTACTGTAGCTGTATAGTATTAAATGTAAATTTTGATTTTATTTTCAAATGAGGAAAATCAAGATTATAGTAATAGGGCTCTTCCCCATACGAGTCTATAAACTTGATGGCATTATTCTCAAGTAAGAGATATAGGACCCAATGTTGGCCAGACTTATTTCTAGGAATATTTTTATTCTTAGGAATATCTTATTTCTGTATTTTGTACAATAGCAATTGGGAGATTGTAGACATCAACAGTTGACATTTCTCCATTGGCAATTACATAAGGGGTAACAGAAGGGTCATGGGATCTAATGAGATGCTTCAAGGCCGAAAAGAAGGTTGTCTCATCCATTTGAGTTTGAGGATGACCTAATTAAATCTACACCTTTTTATATGGAGCGGAAACAATTTACATCAACACTCCAAAGCAACCTAGCCTAATTGACAAATATATTTCAATGACCATCGATTTCAATTACACTCCAAGCGAGACCAAGTGAAAGGGGATGTTGTGGCAGTCTCAAACTGTAGTTCCGCCTAATGTAAAATAAAAAAGACAATGTTGATTAATTAGACCCTAACCCTAAACAATGAGCATAAGCTATCCAGAAATTATCCAGTAGATAGTACGTGATGATTCTTCCCCCCCCCCCCACCGACCTACCCACGGACCTACCCCTGGTGGAGGAGGAGGAAGAGAAGGAAGAAATTCAAATTTTCCAGTGCTCCGTGCTTGGAGCTCTCGTTGTAATTGAAGAGCCGGAAAGGTAATTCAAATTTTCTAGAGCTCGGAGTGCAAAAAATTCATAAATTAAAACAGGTATAAACATGTTTGAACATGATAGGCTTGTAAAATGTGGCTACATAGCTTATCAAGATATATCGCCGGTAGAGAAACTTAGGTCCGTGAACTCTGGGGAATGAAAATTCTTAGGTTCATACGTTACAACTTGTGTAAACATGTTTGAACATGATAGGTTTGTGGGATGTAGCAACACCGCAGACTTAGGTTCATGGTTCATGAGTTACTTAGGTTCTTAGGCAGAGAATGAAATCAAAGATTTCGACTTTCTCAATCTATCTGAAAAAGATGGAGGAACTGGGCATGTGTTTGAGTGTACATTGAAAATTAAAAAAAGGTGGTTTGATCGATTAGCCGAATTTTTTATCTGGCCTCATAAAAAGACAGCTGTCTTCGGATCGACCGAAGAAGCAGATGAAAAGCTTTTACAAGATGGACAGCTGCTTACATTATTCGACAAAAAAAATGAAGTTTACTACTTTCGAACAATAACTTATCTATTGCGACATGGTTATAAACTCAAAAATGTGAAACGTGGATTTAAATTTTCTCTGGAGCCATTATTCAGGGATTATGTCACCGAAAACTAGAATTGCAAGTCAACATCCAAAAGTGCAATGAAAAGGAAAGCAGCCAAACTATCTGTAAAAGTGTTGAGTGAAAAGTGTTTGGTTGATTTTCTCCGATACAATAATTACGAATTTGAATTTTCAAGTGCCATGGCAAAAACACTGCTTTCGAGGTCAAAATTTTCAGATGTAGAAATTTTAAGTGAAAATACAAGTCTATTTCGGCCTAAAAAATGTCAAGGTGAAGACAGAAATATTTGGATTGTTGGGGTTGTCATTTTCGAGCTTTCTAAGCTCCACTTATATTCCTTGTACGATGAGATAAAAATAATTTTTGGCGGTAGACTTTTGCCAATGTTGGTTAACACTGACAGTATCATCGCGAGAATCAGTGATCCAACTCACAGCTACATCCAGGATCTGAAGTAACTTGCTAAGTTTTTTGACTTTTCTAACCTTCCTAAAGATCATGAGCTGTATAACATACAAAATCAAAAT
The DNA here is from genome assembly GCA_002738285.1 of Holacanthella duospinosa. Classification (NCBI taxonomy): domain Eukaryota; kingdom Metazoa; phylum Arthropoda; class Collembola; order Poduromorpha; family Neanuridae; genus Holacanthella; species Holacanthella duospinosa. Next base: position 97,132 of record NIPM01000516.1, read on the forward strand.
GTTACAGGTAACCTCCGCCTAACTCACGAGTTTGTCGATGAATTTATTGCAATTCAGGCAAATCAATATATTGTGGCAAAAATCGATTTCTGAGAAAGTGAGTTATGGGTTAAAACTAGTTTGAACCAGTTATGCCAGATGTGGTAATCCTGGATGTCCATCTGGACTAACGACAAAATGTAGAAAACACTCATGACAAAGGAAACTCGGTTTCCTATGACGCAATCGCCTGATTGGATAAAACCGATGCCTTCCTGTTCTCGAGAGAGAAAAGGGTTCATTCGACGCTTAAAGTTTTGCGTAGAAACACCTAGGTAGTGCTTTGCCATCTAAATAGAGTAAAGGTAGGAAAAATTATTGTCTTAATCTAAAAGTAATTATTTTAAATTAGAAGAATAAAATAAATGAGTAATTAGGTTAAACAGAAGAGTAAAGTGGATTCATTTTGATCGTTGTGTGAAATTGTTGGAGTTGGTGTGATCCCTTAGGAGAGAGAAAGAGACTCAATGTTTCTATCATCGAAACAGTAAGTGTATGTGTAGTGTCAAAGGTTCCCCCATCCCTTCGAAAGCCGTGGACTCGGCAGCGCTCCATCCCTGCTCAGGGTCAGAAGTCCCGCGTGGCTAAACTCCATCTCAGCGAGCAACACTAGTTCTTCGAGTTCTCCTTGACATCACACACTATCTTCAGTTATTTCGGTCTCCGATACATCCGGTGAGGCTGGGCTGGACGAGGCACTTGAAGATAGGAAACAGAGGCCCGGACGCTCCGGTCACACTCGGGACCCAATACTTCATTGTTCCCCACGGCATCCTCCCAGAACGGGAAAGTGCAACCCGACCTTAAAGTAGCGGAAAGATGTAGATTTCGGTCCACCGGTAAGTTCCCTTGTACTAAATTAGTTGAACGGAATAACTCCCAGAAAGTCCAAAGAGAACCTAGTTCACTTGCGGATCGAGTAGTCAGGAAATCCCAGAGAGTCTGCAAAAAACCTAGTTTACCCGTGGAGCAAGTGATCCGGAGATCCCAGAGAATACGGGAAGAACCAAGTTCACCCGCGGACCAAGTGATCCGGAGATCCCACAGAATCCGGGAAGAACCCAGTTCACCCACGGATTGAGAAGTCCCGGGGATCTCAGAGAGAGTGGATTCCGGATCCCCCGTAGATCAGGACAATAGGAGTTCCTGGATAAAAGCTATTGCTCAACTTCCCAGGCGACAGGAAAAGGAGTTCACTCAGTCCGGAGAACAGATTTTGGTAATTCTTTCAGGATTATCGCATCCCTCACCAGAAAGTTCAGATGACAGTACCAGACCCCGGAGTAGAGCAGTTCCAGCCCCAAGTTTGGGACGAGTTCGATAACTAGGTCTAGAGTCGGAACGGGTCCGATACTCAAAGTCCTTCTCATCACAATAAGATAACCAGTCCGCTCTGGTAGTCGCCCCCAAAACAGTAAGTTTGGTAGAAGTTTGTACTCCTATATATAAGCTCGGGCAAGTCCAATCTCCAGTGCTTAAGTCCGCGTCAAGTCCGTACTGCGGTACTCGAGTCCGGAACGAATACAGATCATCCCAGATTTGTACGACCCGCAGAGCACCTCGGAACTGTGAGATCCGCAGATCATTCCAGATCTGTGAGATCCGCAGATCATCTCAGATCTATGCGATCCGCAGATCATCCCTGATCTGTGAGATCTGCAGATCATCCCGAATCTGTGTGATCCGCGGATCATCCCAGATTTGCGAGATCCGCAGATCATCCCGAATCATCCCGGATCATTGTGATCCGCGGATCATCTTGGATCTGTGTGATACGCAGATCTTCCCAGATCTGTGAGATCCGCGGATCATTTCAGATCTGTGAGATCCGCAAATCATCCCAGATCTGTGAGATCCGCAGATCATCTTGGATCAGTACTACCCTCAGAAAACTCCGGATCTGGACGACACGCAGATCATCCCGGTTCTATGTGATCCGCAGATCATCCTTGGTTTGTAAGATCCGCAGATCACCCAGGATCTATACTACCCGCAGATCTTCTGAGATCCGCAGAACATCCCAAGATCCAGAACACGGAAACATCTGGCAACCAGACATACATCTGGGAAAGTTGGATAAATCTCGTAAGACGAGATAAATTATGTAACGCGAGACCAGCCCCAAAATGAAGAATCTTTCCAACACGGAATAAACCCAAAAGGGTCTAATAATAATTAATTAAAGAAAATACCCTTCGGAATAATAGTTTTAAGAAAATAATTTAATAAGGGAAAAATGATTACCGTGCCACAATATGATCCGTGTTCATTTAAATTCCGGAAAACTCGAATTAAAAAAAAGTGTGCTGGACTTCCCAAATAGGTGACACAGCGAACATGTCATTATCAAAACTATAGGGAGGCAGCCTTATGCACAGGAAAATTTAATGTCACGTGCTCTTCTGTGAAATTGACAATTGGGTAGTTTACATTAAGAAAAAAGAAAGGCTAGCAATCGAAGAGAAAGACTACAGTATAATTTGGGTTTCTTCGACCCAAAGTTTCTCTCTTGGATATCCAATTCAAAATATCCACCAAAAGCTTTATAATTTATAACAATAATTACCTTACCCATTTATCTCACTATCATGAAGAAATAATATCAAGAAATGTCCTGTTTCCCAGCAAAACATGAGTAATTCACCAGCTTAGAACGTGGTTATGTGTTGATTTGTGACCATTTATGACTCAGTAGATATACATCATTAAGAAGACTATATTCTTTCAACTTGTTTTTGTTATTACATTTCTAAATTTTTTATTCCCGTATCTTTTATTTCGTTGTTCGTGAATATAAGAGATTTTTATTATCGTTCGAGTACTGAATTTATTTACCTGCTTCCTGTTGAGGACTCTATTTCGTGTAAGAAAACCAAATCCGTAAGTAATTCTATCAACTAATGATATACATTTTTATTCAGAATTTAGAAAAGATAATCACATAGGATGCCAAGTCGACGACGCATGCCGTACGTGTGTTTCAACTGGGTGTACTTGGATGAAAATGGTCAACAATAGCACGTTATGTGTTCCACCAGGTACCAGGTTTCCCGGGAAATATGATGACATTTTTTCTCCTCCTGATTTGGAGGACTGTGAAGAGCAAGATCCTTTTAAAACTCCGAAGATTGGAAATGATTCAATCTCTATTGGTGATATCATGGCAATTCTATTTGGTAAGAAATCGAATATCACTGAAATTTTATAAAAAAAAAAATAAGGCATGATCCCTAAAATATCTTTTGTTAACAGGGAGTGTAGTTTTGGTGATTCTGCTAGTGTTGNTAAATTTTATAAAAAAAATAAGGCATGATCCCTAAAATATCTTTTGTTAACAGGGAGTGTAGTTTTGGTGATTCTGCTAGTGTTGGCTACTCAAATAGTATTTAGAATCAAGAAAAAGAAACTAGAAAATGCGTCATCGGAAAATCGAATAATCTAGTCTGTTTAATTAGTTTAGTACTCTCACTTGAAAGAATAAGTACAACTAGGAATGTAGTAGTACAAAATGGAAGCTTTCATACTCTTTTCAATTTTCATTTTTCTTGTAATAATAGTGGCTTCCTGTGAGCTAGACTTTAAATGTGAATTGTGTTACGAAAACTCTTGTCGTATTATTAAAACTAAAACCAATTTGATTCGTGTGTCTAAAATTTAGCCTCGGATGAAACCAAAATTTATATACACAAAAAAAGATTGTCCTTTCGTTGAAAAGCTAAGGAACTAATTAGACTCAGATTTTGGCAATGGTGACTATAATCTTACCTTAATACAAGAATCGATGGCCACTATTCCTTCAGTTCCGGATTTCGGCAGCCTTACTAGCCTGTGGTCAAGCAAGCTACCATGATAACTACTAAATTTGATGTGGCAACTTAAGCTACAGTGATGAATAGCAGGAAACACGAAATAACAAGAATCAATGTGTTGACGGAATGGAACATTACAAATGTTGTATATGGTGGTTGTATAAATTAATAAGTATATGTACATTTGATACTCAGTACAGGTTTGCGAATCAACATGCATACTTGTTCAAAGTGTCTCAAAGCTTTCTCACATGCTGATTCGTTGAATCGACATAAGATAGGACGGTGTGGGAAATTAGTAGTTACACAACCTCCGCTCTCTTTTCCCATGCATGCAAGGACAGGAGAAGATATGGATCCTCACTTGAAAGCCCCATTCACCATGTGCATCAGTGGAATGACTCAGAGCGGGAAGAGTTTTCTAACTAAACAACTATTGACAAGAAGGAACGAAATCATTCAAACACTCGACGGAGAACCAATTGAGCGCATCATGTACTGTTACACTGAATGGCAACCCAAGTTGTTTATGGAGTTAGCTANACGGTGTGGGAAATTAGTAGTTACACAACCTCCGCTCTCTTTTCCCATGCATGCAAGGACAGGAGAAGATATGAATCCTCACTTGAAAGCCCCATTCACCATGTGCATCAGTGGAATGACTAAGAGCGGGAAGAGTTCTCTAACTAAACAACTATTGACAAGAAGGAACGAAATCATTCAAACACCCGACGGAGAACCAATTGAGCGCATCATGTACTGTTACACTGAATGGCAACCCAAGTTGTTTATGGAGCTAGCTAAAAATATTCCCAACATCAAATTTCATAAAGGACTTCCTGAGAAGTGGCATGACGGATCAGACAAGGCATCAATCGTCGTTCTCGATGACTTGATGCATGAAGTAGGCAAACGTACTGACGTTGGAGCAGCATTTACAAGAACCTCACATCATCGGAATGTCTCACTCATCATTCTCGTTCAAAACTTTTTTCACAAGAACATGCGGGAAATAACATCAAACTGTCAATACCTGGTATTCATGAAGAATCCCAGAGACTCTGCTTTTGTTTCATGTCTCGGACGACAAATGAACGGAAACAAGAAGAATGAAGTATTGGATGAGGCTTACAAAATATGCATGTCTAAACCCTACGGCTACATGTTCATCGATTTGACTCAAGGACAAAACGACGACCTTCGTATTCGTGACAACATCTTTCCAAACGATTGTATTGTATTTATAAGAGATTAAATAAATACTCTCAAAACAGTTTAAATTTTTTGTGTTCTGATTTATTTCAACATTTCTTTTGTATTTACACTTGAGTCTCAAATGATATTTTATATGGAGAGGACTCCAATTGATGTATGTTTATCTTCATATCCTCTGTTCTTGAAGTTTTGTTACAGAATGAGCAGTCCACTTTGTTGAACTCGCAAATGGATATATTGGATGACTTCCCTCCAAAGAGTGCCTCCCAGCAGGTTTGCAGAGCTTCTGTGATACACATGTTGAATTTTCAATATTCAGATTATGAATGTTCACTTGGAGTAGTTGCTCTTCATAAAAAGTCCCAAGAATTGGTGTGTTTTCATTATAAACTAATACATATGTTCTAGGACTGGTTTCCTTAACTTTGGATATGGTGTACACTTCCTNAGAGTGCCTCCCAGCAGGTTTGCAGAGCTTCTGTGATACACATGTTGAATTTTCAATATTCAGATTATGAATGGTTCACTTGGAGTAGTTGCTCTTCATAAAAAGTCCCAAGAATTGATGTGTTTTCATTATCAACTAATACATATGTTCTAGGACTGGTTTCCTTAACTTTGGATATGGTGTACACTTCCTCAAAGAAGTTTGAAGCATAGCCTTT
>NIPM01000517.1:15643-28383 GCA_002738285.1 Holacanthella duospinosa
TTTGACAAGTGGAATCGTACCCAGCCCGTTCCGTTTCGTTTCTATTTGGACTTTGAAGCATTTCTCCCAGAACACAAAGAAGACAAACAGAGACTTAAATCAAAACGTGTAAATCTTCACAAACCTTGTGGATATTCATGGATTTGTGTCGATCATCAAGGAAATAGACATGCTGGCAACTACTATCATTGTCAAAATGACAACGAGGATGTGACAGTTCAATGTGTCAGTGAAATTATCGACTGTGCCCGCAAGTGTGAGAAACTTGTAGATGGATATGAAGAACAAGCTAATCATATGTTGGAAGTAGTTGCAAATGATGAAGTTGTACGGAATGCTGAGCAAAATTGCTGTTTTTGTAATCCAGATTTTACCAGAGAAGATACAATCGTGCGTCATCATTCCCATTTACCTCCTAGTTTTGAGTTTATCGGTCTTACACATCAAAAATGCAACATTGCGGCTCAAGTAAAGAAAGAGTTCACAATTTTCGTTCATAATTTTGGATCGTATGATGTTAGGTTTCAACTGTATTCAATTCAACTGTACAGAATGAGAATACATAGGTTCCTGGGTTCATAGATGACTGTGCTGTAGGAAGTACCTTAAGTCTTCGAGATGTGGCAACATCGCAGACTTAGGTCAAATGGNACTTAGGGATGAGAATACTTGTGTTCATAGGCTCAGACAGGTTTAAACATCTTTTGATAAATTTGCGAGATGTGGCAACACCACAGACTTGGGTCGGTGGATTGTGAACTACTTAGGTTCTTAGGTATGTGGACTGTAGGCAATGGAAATACTTGTATTCATAGCTTATAACAGGTTTAAACATGATTACACAAGTTTCTGGAATGTGACAACGCCACAGACGTTGGTCAATGCTTGCGATGTTACTTGGGTTCTTAGGTCCGTAGACGGTGGAAATAATTTGGGTCCACGTATGCTNGAGGTAAATATGAAGGTTTTTTAGTTATTGATAAGAGTTGAGTTTAGAAAGAGGAGGATAATAATCATACTGGTGTTTACTCAAATGGTATTGGGACTTTTAGTTTTATTTTTGAACTCAAGGAGTTACTGAAAAAAAGTTATCAGATGTTTAGTTAATTGACATTAACTTTTGAAAATTAAGTTGTACTTGTGTGTGTAATATACCAAACTTTTAATTTTAGTATTTTCTATACGGTAGTATACAAGATTTATGGTGTAAACTATACACTTACCAGATATCTTGGATCCAAACGAGATAAAAATTTTATAAATTTGAGATATTTTTGTTTTATACAACTGTGGCTACTATGATGATAATGATGATGATGGCCGCCATTACATAATTCCATACACGTGTTGTGTTTGGTTTCAAGATTATGTGAGTTTTTTTTCTCTATATTTTGTTTGTATAATTTTTATTATTAGACTTTTTAGAGTTTATGTTAATACTAGACGAGTTTGTACTTTTCAGCATTTAGTACACGTATTTTCCAGTCTTTTTTCCAATATACCATCTCTCTTGTCCTCTAATTTGCACCTGATGCACTACATGAACTTTTCTTGAGACAAACCCGTTCCCATTCATGTTACTAGATGGTTCCCAACGTTCACTTTATCATTTACGGCTAAAGAATTAACACTCCACATGTTTTATACATTTCCCTGATGATGATCGTAAAGTTTTATTTAACAAATATAAAAGTTCACAAGAAGAATTGTTCCTAAGTTTAAAATTTGTAAAAATGTAAGCGTCCATTACCTCCCCATCTACATATCTCCACACTTCCACTTCGCTCTTCCCAATAAGTTTAACTTACAATAAATATTTGTATGTAACTATTTATTTAAACTTTTTATTAAAATTTGTGAAAATGTAAAAGTTATCAGAACATTTAAATATATTTACATGTCTTTTGTATCCACTTGGCAGGGAATGTATTTAAAAAGTTTATAAAGACAAGTTACAAGTTATGACGCATACGCTTGTTCTACTTATGCTTCTTTTGTATCCACTTAATTCAAAATTTCACTCATTGTTTTGACGAATTCGTTGAGATCGGCTCTACAGAAATTGAGTTTTGGCCCTGAAAACCCAGAGGCATTGAATAAATTATTTTATAATTAACAATATACAAAGTAAACCAACTCACCAAAGTAATTTTCGAATTTCGTGTAATCAGCCAGTACGTTAAGGAAGATTTGGTATTGGTCCCTCATTATGTGAATGAACCGCATTCGAAATTTCAGAGTAGGACTGTTATAGAAAACAAATGTACTTGGAAAGGGTCTCCGGATTATGTATATATGTTGTTCAACAACTAATTACCTATAATAAGTATCGTCATGGAGCCAAACGGCCAGTTCTTTGGGTTCCCTCAGTTCCTCTTCACCGTGGTGAAACTTTGATTTTTTTTTCACAGACTTGTCAATTTCAGTACAAGTCGTTTTCATATAGCCCAACATTTCATTTGTTTATTTCAACAAAATTCCCATGATGGTTGGAGCATTATTCATATTCTCCTTTTTGATATAAATATTGTAGGCTATGATATAAATGAGGTTGAATTTTAAACTTGTTAACAAAACGAGAATAATCAATTCAGAAATAGGATTTAAGTTACCTTGGCAATAACAATCGAATCCACGGCGAGTATGAAATGTCATTGAAGTTCCAAATTTCCTCACCAACCCGGGCGCTTGGAAGATCATTTGTTTCGTATGGCAGTTCATCTCCATGCTCTTATATCTTTCCATGTAAGACAACCCTCCGTCAANGAAGATCATTTGTTTCGTATGGCAGTTCATCTCCATGCTCTTATATCTTTCCATGTAAGACAACCCTCCGTCAAGAAATGCTTCCTTGTCCACTGTTGTGTGCGTCGTTCCCGCCACATCTACTGCCCCACGAAGGATTTCAGCATTTCTTTTGCTTCGAATAAGCGCTTTATCCTCATCATCCATTATTTTCCGCTTGAATGCGGATAGCTTTTGCTAAGTAGTGCAGTATGAAAATAAAATATAAATGATTTACTACCACGCCTGAATACATTGTGGTAAAATAGTGAAAAGTAAAAGTCCAGTTAGGAAAGTCTTACCAGACAGTTTAGAGAACGACATATTCCCTTTTGTTCCTTGGCACTTTCTTGCGTAATTTAACTTTTTTTGATCACTTGTGAACAACTAAATGTTTAAAATGAGAATAAGGTTATGATGGCAAGTGCGTCGGAGATTTATACTTGAGCTGCTTCCACCAAAACCTACCTGTAATCAACCCATTGCTCTAGTCATTTGTCTTGGGACTTTACAATGATAACTTCAGCGAAAGTATTTAAATATTTTAATGAGTGTCCAAGATCCTGATGTCTCCCACATTATATTTTGTATTAGTTTCAACTGGAGCTTACTTGAACGCCTCAGTCTTATTTTCAACTTTCTGGATCCATCTTTAAATTTGCTGACAAATATTTCAGACCAATTTTTAGTTATTGTTGAATAAAAATTACCAAGAACTCTAGAAAGACTAGTTTCATATGGATAAATTCATTAAATCAGACGACTGCGTAAAAGTTCCTGTGGCTTGAAACCAGTGTAACATTACGGGATTTTGTCTAGTAAGTAATTTTCATATTACCGGTATAAAATGAGAACTAAAAACAAACCGCAAAATTTTTTACTTTACAATCAAGCGACTATTAAGCAAATGAAATCAAAACGTTCCAGGAAACGTTGTCGAAAAATTGANATCAAAACGTTCCAGGAAACGTTGTCGAAAAATTGAACTCATGGTTAGGGAATGTTTCCAAGAGTGTATGTTTTGTGGACTATTTTGAGATGGATACGCACAACACATCTGGTCTCTTGAGACCAGACTTTTGACAATTAATCTAGTGACTGTACTAAACAGTTTATCCAAGTGGACGAGCAAGAGAAAGTTTACTTTTGGACGATTTGAATTTCAATTTGGTAAGCCAAACATGCATCACTTGCCTCAACTGAAAAACTTGCTGTTGAAACATTTTNAACTCATGGTTAGGGAATGTTTCCAAGAGTGTATGTTTTGTGGACTATTTTGAGATGGATACGCACAACACATGTGGTCTCTTGAGACTAGACTTTTGACAATTAATCTAGTGACTGTACTAAACAGCTTTTCCAAGTGGACGAGCAAGAGAAAGTTTACTTTTGGAGGNACTGTACTAAACAGCTTTTCCAAGTGGACGAGCAAGAGAAAGTTTACTTTTGGAGGATTTGAATTTCAATTTGGTAAGCCAAACATGCATCACTTGCCTCAACTGAAAAACTTGCTGTTGAAACATTTTGGTATAATTTACATTTCCAAACTCGCAATTTGGGGGATGAAAAATACTACGATTTAGTGCCAAAGCATGAGTTGGCGAAAGCGACACACTATTCACTCTTGGTTCTCCCTTGGTATGAACTTTAAGAAAAATTAACTCGAAGAGCATACCGCTTTTCCGGCTGAAAGGTTTAAAGGAGGAAACTTATCTTTGATGAGTTGAGTCTGTTAGGAATTGAAATACTTGGATACATTGAGCGTAGACTCAGATCCATTTTCGATCACAGCGAGTCATGGGGAAGATTGACGATTTGTGAAAGAGAAGACTTGGCACAGTAAGGGTTGAGATATTATTTATAATGTATGAGATTTAAAAAAGTTAACTGAATCCTAGGTTAAAACATGTTGCAGCCAAGGTTGTTTTTTACTGCCAAAACGAATCAAGTAGATTGGTTAGGAATGGATTGAAAGCAAATGCTACATTTGATCATGTTAACCTATTGGATGAGATTATGCGTCAAGGCCAAGCCAGGGCAAGCAATATTTAAAGAGATTCTTTTGAGAGTGAGGATGGGTATACACACTTATGAGGATGTATAAGCTCTGCAGACAAGGGTGATTGACAATGTTGAAGAAACAGAATCCGATAGGTTCTTCGACTCTTCTTATCTTTTTGGAGACAACAAAAAAGTGAACTCATACAACATGTAGACCTTTTCCTTTGGAATATATATCCAATCTTATAATACCCTTTCCTCTGTGCCTTTAGACATAAGCTCAAGTACTATATAGCGAAAATGTACACATCAACTCAGTAGACAGACGGAGGGTAGTCTTGGAATCATTTGAAACGCTTACAATCTGTGTCNCACCCTATCTCCTTGGAGATAAAAGAGTCGATTCATACAACATGTAAACTTTTTCATTTGGAGTACATATCCAATCCTATAATATTCGTTCCTCTGTCCCTTTAGACATAAGCTCAAGTAACTTGAAAGTGAAATTGTACACATCAACTCAGTAGACAGACGGAGGGTAGTCTTGGAATCATTTGAAACGCTTACAATCTNTGTACACATCAACTCAGTAGACAGACGGAGGGTAGTCTTGGAATCATTTGAAACGCTTACAATCTGTGTCCGGGCTAGACTCTTGATCACAAGGTGAAAAGAGTAACGAGGGTTTATCTTTTGCAAATGTGCTTTTACTCATGTAATCATGTTGATGATTTTAATCACCGACGCGGGTACGCCTTGTTAGCTCTCCCTACACTACACCCCTACACTATGCTTTAACATTGAATTTTTTTAGGATTATATAATGGAGCTCTACCGACAGTGACCGAGATTAGCCAAACGTTGGATGACGCAGGGTTTCTTACCTATATTTTCGTAAAACCATACTTTTATTGTGGAAAGTCATATGCACTCCATAACGATATTTCCATAACACCAGTAAATTATCCAATCTATGACCCCCTCCAAAGGCAATCGTTTCAACGTACACAATATCCTTTGAAGCTGGCATTCGCCATGACAGTTCACAAAGCACAGGTCTGGGAAATAATTATTTGAATAAAGAATAGAAATTGATTTTTTTCGTTTCAGGGTCAGACTTATGAAAGTGTTGTCATTGGACTTCCAGGAGACAAGGAGTATGATAGCATGTTCTNGCATTCGCCATGACAGTTCACAAAGCACAGGTCTGGGAAATAATTATTTGGATAAAGAATAGAAATTGATTTTTTTCGTTTCAGGGTCATACTTATGAAAGTGTTGTCATTGGACTTCCAGGAGACAAGGAGTATGATAGCATGTTCTACAAAATAAACCCGCAAATAATTTACGTCGCATTGGGTAATAAATAATAATGTGTTTCATTTAAAATATTTCAACATTCTCTATCAACAGGTCAAACGAAATCTCTAGAAGGATTGCTTTTTTCAAAAAACTTTAGCGAATTTCTTGTCCGTAATCACAGTCAACATTTACGACAGTGGCAAGAGGAAGTCTCCCGCCTACAGACTCTGGAAGTGGAAACTTTAAAGCAATTGGACTTTAAAAATTTTTATCCCATTGATTTAGTATTTTGTAAAAGAATTTCATTATGTCTGCAAGACAAATAAAAAAAAACTACCTAGACAAAAAAAAGAGAGAGTTATAGTGGTTTACCCACGTTTCTTAAAACAGGAATGTACAAGGACCCAAAAAAAGTAAAGGAGCTTTTGTCTGGCATCGAGTCATATTTCATTCATCGCTCCGTTGTTAAAAAGCCCAAAACTTGTCCCACTCTTACATTTTTCCCTCATATGAGCTATGCCATTGACTTGATACAGTTAGACAGGGAAACCGCAGAACGTGAAAAGTTTTCCTTTGTACTTGTAGTTTTGGATATGTTTTCCCGATTTCTATATACAGCCTATACCAAACACAAGAATGGCCCATCAGTTTTGACCGCACTCAAGAGCATCTTTAAGCAATCTGAGGTGAGTCATTCCTGCCGTTAAAAGGCATTTTTACAATTCTCTCTAGCCATATGAAAACTTTCTATCACTATCCTCATTTCATACTATCGGACGATGGAAAGGAATTTTGGCATCACGACATGGACACTTATCTAAAAGATCATAACATTCACCTCTACTCTGTGAGATCAACTAGAAAGGAATTTCAGGTTATAGGATATATACCCTGCAGAGTCTATACATTAACAAGTGTACTCTGTTGTAGGCAGAGAGGGTGATTCAGACCCTTCGAAAAACCATGACTAGAATGGAAGAGGTAGACCCTGGGGCTTCTTTCAAGTCTCTCTAGCCTCACGTCGTTCGAAATTACAACAACAGGTATCCAAAAACGAACATTTTGTAAATATAATGTAACTTACCAGACACCTACTCTTTCTTAGACACCATTCTACTATAAAAATGATCCCTACAGAGGCTCTGGATCCCGCCAACAGACTTGGTATTCCGAAATATTTACAACAAGTTAATAATGGCCAAACCCCAAACTCCAAAGTATAAAGTAAGAAATGTCCCAGACAATCGGGAAGCGGGAATTTAAATTTAAGTTTTTTGGTCGGACAGTTTGTAAGGATCGCAAGAAATCGACTAACCTTTGAAAAGGCATCAAAGACTCAGTCATATTCAACCAACATCTTCAAGTAAGTTTTTGACGAGAATTTCATTGAATCATAGAATCATGATTGGATTTTTCTAGGATAAGAAAAGCAGTCAAAGCTGTCCCTCCATTTTACTATTTGGAAACTCTTGAAGGAGACGAAATTATTGGTAATTGCTTTCAGTCTCAAATTAGACGCCAAGTATCAAGGCCACGTTACTTTTCTGTTTCAGCAAGTTTCGTGTCCGAAGAATTGAATCCAGTTCCAATTCCCGCCAAATCATAATGGCTCTCAGAAAAATGACACCATTCTCAAAGTATGTGACTATGAGTAGAAACTCGTCAAGAAGTTTTTTTTCAGCAAACAAAATAAACTCTTTTCGTAATAAACTATTAGATCAAATAAAGTGTGGTGAATCATTACCCCTTGAAGTTGTCTTGTGTGATTTGTGGTATTTCCCAAAGGCAAACAAGGAAAGGCAAACTATATTTGGTCATCATGACGGGGACAATAAAATTACAGTCATCTTGAGATACAAAATGATCATCAATGTCTGGAAAAAAGAAGTTTCAAGGTATGAGGAAATTCTAAACAGGTCCAATGAGCTGTTTCAGCGCTATGCCCCCACATTGGGACTTGTTTTACGTGTTGACAAAGTTCACAAAGTCCTGGTTGGTTTCAGCAATAAAGACGAAAAGGATAAAGTCGAGATACCCCAAGATTATGCTCTCACCCTTGGATTTAATGTAACATTGTTCCCCAAAGGAGAGACAATGGCAGAAAACCCACCGAGTAATAACATGTTAAATGATATCGACCTTACGATGCCACTGAGCTAAAACATATTCCGAGACGAACTGTCCTATGCTACAGTCGAAGAGCCAGCCGAGCCAACGGTAGACTCTTTGATGAAAAATATCAACACTTCTCTCCAGACGTATAAAATTTCCTTTACTTATGATGCAAATGTAATATCTGCCGACGGTATTCAAAGATCTGGTTACATAGTGAGATTTTCTACCTTCCTAGAAACAATTTTTGGGATCGTTTCTCTCTTTTGGTTTAACTACGACAACCCTTCTTCCCCCAGCGTCGCTAACATTGATGTTGATGTTCTACATGATCATCTCTTGGTTTTGTCCAATGTAATCGAACCTCAGTTTTTCAATGCTAAAAGCATCCCTTACTTGGAAATTTTTTCAACAGACAAGCAAATTGTCTCTTGGAAATCCACGACAGACGTGATTCTCGTTCACAATTATCTCGCCAGTCTCCTCTATTACCCAGTTGTTGACCTAGACACTATCCAAGACATTGAGATACAACTTTCCAATGAAAACGTGAATCAAATTCCTGAAATAAGAGACAGATATACAACAGTCTTGCTCCATTTTTAAAATAAAGCGTTATGATTTAATTGACTGTCGTCCCGCCACAAGTCTCAGTGTAGAAATTGACTTTGCTCCAGCCAGTTTTTGTATAAAATTTATTTGTAATAGTAAGACCCATATGCTTGAAGTTTATTGTGAAGACGGTGTTTCTAAACTAAGAAAAATGGATAGTTCAACACCTACTCAAATTGGTTAGGGCGGTTTAACTCCCTTGGTGTTCTCTTACACAACCTCGGTGCAGAGTGTAAAAAAAGCAAAAAAAAGAAAGAGTCAGAAGGTTAGAGGAGGAAAAAAGTCTGCCGCCAAATCTAATCAAAAAGGAAAAGGACAAAACAAACGTAGACACGCTTATAAGAATAAAAAACAAATCAAAATCAAACCAGTTGCAAAATCCAGTTTCAAGAAGAGTCCCGCTAATTTTTCCAAATTGGGAAAGAAAAAATCTTGTGGAAGTCAGACCCAGCGCAAGTTTAGTGTCCCAAAATAAAATGGTTCATTCACTCGTTTCAGGCTCAAAGCCTAGCTTACTATCTCAATTAGACATTTTTTCAAGCCCAGTATTGGATGTGAGCCTTTTACAGTCTGATTATATAAAAATTGTTCCAGTAAACACAGTCAAGGACAACACCAGCATTACGTTCCATATATCCGACTCCATTGCTCCAAACATTTACTTTGAGTTTGCCTCAAGCTTCATGTACTTGAAATGCGAAGTTTTAAACAGTGACGGTTCAGCTCTAGCCCTCAGCGAAAATTTTGCAGTCTGTAATCAATTTTTCTACGTCTGTTTTCAAAACTGCCAAATCACAGTTCAAGAGAAGCAGATGACAGACTATAACATGATGTACCCTTATCGTGGTATCCTCTCTACATTGTTGGGAAAGGGTTTAGATGTAAAGAGAAGTCTTTCTACTGCCATTGGCTACTACCCAGACTCTCTCCAAAACCAGTTTACTGATAGTAATACGGGATTTGTAGCTAGAAAGGCAATGACGGCTCTATCAAAGACTGTGGACTTTCTCGGAAGACCGAGTGCCTCTTTGTTTAAACTATCGTCTTGGATTCCAAGTGGCATAAACATTCATATTACGTTCACCAAAAGTCCTGCCTCTTTTTGTTTGGATACGTCTACCGACAAGGCATATACATTTTCCATTGAAGAAGCTTCCCTTTATTTAAAGGGTCATACAGTGAACCCTCAGATTGTGTCTAGACACCAACAGCTGTTTGCTTCTGGAGCAAAGGCAATCTATAGCGTGAAAGACTTGGAATTGAAGCGGTCAAGCATCCCCATAGGCACGTCCATTTACACAACCGAACAAATATTCTCAGTTCGTAAGCCGTCCATGATTTTGGTGGGAATCGTGGAGTCTCCCTCATTTCTGGGAAGCTTCAAAATCAGTTGTCAGAACTTTGCAGACTTTGGGTTGACGTCTATTAGTATCAAGAGTGATGAGGCGAGTCCATTTTACAAGGAAATTCTATGCAACTATAGAACAGACTTGTACTTGTAAGCATACAACTCAATCTTTAAAGCCTTGGGACAAGGACTCACTGGAAACGGGATAAACAGAAGCAACTACAAAGTAAGAGCGGGATCTTTAGTAAAAAATTTTTTCTCAATTCCAAGGGTTCTTTTATGATCGGTTTACTTTTGTCTAGGTGGGAAACTGTCTGTATCTTTTTGAGATTACTCCTGTGGCAGGGTCTACGGATTTACTACCTTTACGCTCAGGGGCCATTAGGGTGAGTCGTTTATACATTAGTCTTGATAGCAAACTTTTTTACTATAGTAGTCATATAATCTACAGGTTACACTCAACTTTAGTGAGACCACAACAAAGCCTCTCGAGGTGATTGTTTTGGGTACATTTACCAACGTGTTGACAATCGACAAGAGAAGGGAGGTGGAAATTCTCAGAGTTTGAAATGGACACTTTTACACTAGAGAAGGGAATGGATTGTGTAAAAAATGTACAAATCCTTTCATCCGGACTTTTGTCGTAGCTAATGATGAGATTGTGAAAATAAACACCAAACCACCCTTTGGTTGTATACAAAATACAGGGACTTCTGGTACCCCTGGTAAGTCAATACCTTGTAAAAACTTTTCAATCATTATGTTCAATGCTGGCCCTCTAGACATGATCCCAAATTCAATTTGACTACTGCATGGTTCTTTCTTTATTGCTTTTAGGCTACCATTGGGTATTATGGGCTCATCTTAAACCGTCCTTTGTCATCTTTTTTTATAGTCTGGGAGGCTCTCCAGAAGATTACAATCTCACTCAGCCGTACGGTCCCTTTACTAGAATTTACGAGAGGAGCTTTTCACCCATCCAACCAGACAACACCCCATCATGTGGTCTCTACTGCTTGTTTGTTTTCAATGGATTAGCTCAAGGTAGACAGTTGAAGGCAATTTTAAAAGATTTTGATTACCTATGTCTTAAGAAAAACGAGAGTATTGTCCAGGACTTTTGTACTTTATTACTTCCATGTTTAGAGAAAAGGGAGGGATTTTGTCAAAAAAGTCTCCCTAAAGTGTAAATGGGACTTACCCTTTGATGTTAAAATAAGTATGTCTAACTGTACATTTCAAGTTTCAAAGAATTTGTTAATAAAAATTATCCAAACGTTTGTTTTTGTCGTGAAAAAGAGTGCATTGTCAGAGGCGTCTAGACTAGAATCATTAGAATAATGGTAAGAAGTGAAGGGGTTTTCGTTGTTCAATTCATTTGCATNTATGTCTTAAGAAAAACGAGAGTATTGTCCAGGACTTTTGTACTTTATTACTTCCATGTTTAGAGAAAAGGGAAGGATTTTGTCAAAAAAGTCTCCCTAAAGTGTAAATGGGACTTACCCTTTGATGTTAAAATAAGTATGTCTAACTGTACATTTCAAGTTTCAAAGAATTTGTTAATAAAAATTATCCAAACGTTTGTTTTTGTCGTGAAAAAGAGTGCATTGTCAGAGGCGTCTAGACTAGAATCATTAGAATAATGGTAAGAAGTGAAGGGGTTTTCGTTGTTCAATTCATTTGCATTCGAGTCGTTGACCAGTCTGGTTGTTACCATGGCGGTAAAGTTTTTGGTTTTGTTTGCCGTTGTCGGAGTCTGTGGAGGTTAGTTTAACTGAATTTATAAGTATATTACTGAACATGATCTCATTATTGTCATACAATTAGCAGGTCTTATGGATCCAGTGGTTTCTTGCAATGAATCTACTGAGCGCGGGCAAGTGTTTCTCAAGAGTTGGATCTTATACGCGAGTCAAAATTTCCTTTGTACGGATGAAAAGTCACATATAAAGCCAGGGCTTTTGGTTATGGATCGTGCGAGTGAATCTAAAGAGTGTATAGTCTTTCAAAAGGAAAAGGATGGAGTATTGTATGGATCCCTCTGGCCTGACCATCCATTGAATGGGACTGCCCTTGAGGATATAAACAAGATTCTAAAGTCTCTCAACGGGAGAGTGCCGTTCGTCTCATATATTTACACACTTTTAGGTGAGTTAAAGGGACTAGTACTATTATTTCCTTTAAATTAAACGGCAATATAGTCTCTGTGTTATATTTTACTTAGCATATCTATATTTTCTCTTATCCTTGGACGCCTCTTGATGAAATACATCAGAACCATTTCGTGTATTCCTCTGGAAACTCGAATCTCTGTCAAGTTGTGAGTGTACCAATGAATCAAATTTAATTACAACTTGTATTGAAAATGCTACTCTACGACTACATGGTTATCTCGTGTTACGAGAATCGTCGCGGTGAAATTTTATCAGACGTTGCTGTGATTTCACACGAAGGAGAAAGAGTATTCTATCTTCCAAGAACTTCAACACATGTTCTTCCTGCTGTATTTTTCAATCAAAGTCTCATCATTTTAAAAAGCCTCCAGACTTATGTTTGGAACTGCCTTGAAATTGAAATTTCA
>NIPM01000517.1:46779-102001 GCA_002738285.1 Holacanthella duospinosa
GCATGTGAATTCTCAGGTTCATAGGTTCGTCGACTGTGGAGAATGTGACTTCTTAGGATCATAGGCTATGACAAGTTTCAACATGTTTGGATAAGTTTCCGAGATGTGGCAACATCGAGGACTTAGCTCGGCAGCAAACTTAGGTTCACATATCCGTGTAATGTAGCAACAATGTTGACTTAAGTCGGTGGCGGTAGAAATACCTAGTGTAGTGTGAATTTAGCAACACTGCTGACTTAAGACGATGATCGGTGAAAATACTTAGGGATGGGAATACTTGTGTTGATAGGTTAAGACAGGTTTAAACATGTTTGGATAAATTTGCGAGATGTGGTAACACCGCAGACTTGGGTCGGTGGATAGTGAACTACTTAAGTTCTTAGGTCCGTGGACTGTAGACAATGAAAATACATGTGTTCATAGGTTACGACAGGTTTAAACATGTTTCGACAAGTTTCTGGGTACACCGTTGCGGCGTCTGAAACCAGTTACCAACCACACTTACTTAGGGTCTTAAGTCCGTTGACGGTGAAAATAATTAGGGTCCACGTATGCTACAAGAGTTTGGGTGTTTCATTGGTGAAAATAAATTTTGGGGTCTTGTAGTGGTGCATGTGTGACCGAGTTCAACTGTACAGAATGAGAATACTTAGGTTCCTGTGTTCATAGGAATGGTCGGTGAGTTACTGAGGTTCATAGGNAATTAGGGTCCACGTATGCTACAAGAGTTTGGGTGTTTCATTGGTGAAAATAAATTTTGGGGTCTTGTAGTGGTGCATGTGTGACCGAGTTCAACTGTACAGAATGAGAATACTTAGGTTCCTGTGTTCATAGGAATGGTCGGTGAGTTACTGAGGTTCATAGGTCCGTGGACGGTGCGTGGACGGTGGACCTTACGACAGGTTTAAACATGTTGGAACTTAGGGTCTTCCATCCCANCAGGTTTAAACATGTTGGAACTTAGGGTCTTCCATCCCAACAATGATCCAAGAGTTAGGGTGTTTATTGGTAATAATAAATTTTGAGGTCTTAGGGTGTCAGGGTGTGTGGACGAGTTCTACTGTGACCTTACAAACACCTTTCACTTACAATCACCTTATAGGAATGCTCGGTGAGTTACTTAGGTTCTTAGGTTCGTGGACGGTGGACCTTGCGACAGGTGTAAACATGCTTCAACTTAATACTTAGGGTCTTCCATCCCAACAATGATCCAAGAGTTAGGGTGTTTATCGATAATAATAAATTTGGGGTCTTAGGGTGTAGGGTGTGCTACTGAGTTCTACTGTGACCTTACAAACACCTTTCACTTACAATCACCTTTCACTTAGGTGGGTGGACGGTGGAAATACTTAGGGTGGTGTGAATTTAGCAACACTGCTCACTTAGGTCGGTGGTCGGTGGAAATACTTAGGGCCGTGGGTAGGTCGGTGGCTTTAAGAGTCGGTGAGGGGTGGGGGGAATAGCAGGTCTTACATACTACTATGGTGACGAGTAGATGTACTCCACACCACATTCATAGAAACATAAACTCCATCTCCATTGAGAAACAACACTACCATAGCATGAACTCCCATCTTTATTGGCATATAGAACGACATGGCATACTCGACGCCATATACAGAGACATGAACTCATATACATAGAGACATGAACTCATATACATAGAGACATGAACTCCATCTCCATTTGAAAATAACACTATCATACCATGAAAGNGTAGATGTACTCCACACCACATTCATAGAAACATAAACTCCATCTCCATTGAGAAACAACACTACCATACCATGAACTCCCATCTTTATTGGCATATAGAACGACATGGCATACTCGACGCCATATACAGAGACATGAACTCATATACATAGAGACATGAACTCCATCTCCATTTGAAAATAACACTATCATACCATGAAAGAATATATAGAACTTTATAGCATGGAGGCCATGTTTGTTTTTTGGTGGACATTCTATACTAACTTTGGAAGTTCCAATACAAAATTTTTCCCATAGTTCAACTTTTTGTGCAGAATTCACCAAAGTTTATAATTTGGATGTGAACTGACAACGAAAACAGCTTCTTGACATCGTGCAGGGTGTAGTTGTAAAATTGACTTAAGTAATATTTCATGTATTCCAAGCATTTGTTTGGAATTATTCAAACAAACAAGGAGGTTTTTCAAAAATTCAGAATTTTAATCCAGTTGGATTAATTGATTAATCCCAATTGGATTAATCTGAAAGTGAATTAGAGATTATGGATTAAAATTTCTAATCCGCGTTCACAGGAATAAGGATTATGGATTAGTTTCTTGAAGAAAACTTAGCAGGATTACAAATTACGGATTATTAATCCTTAATCCGGATTACTAAACCGTTAATCCTTAATCTAGATTATCCCAGCTCTGTGGCTGTGAGTTGTAATTGAATAAGATAAGGGGCTTCGAGCCCTCTAATTGTTTCTGCATGTCTTTTGGACTTTTGCCCTCAATTGTTTACAAGTTTTTCTACAAAATGCTGTAGGAGGGGGGCATACAGATATTTTTGATATTGTGACGGTTTAGCTTACCTTTTTCGCTAAACCGCTCACCTGCCTATCAGTCCGTCTTCTTTCTTGAAAATTTACTCAAAAAGTTTCAAATTTTAAAAACAATTATCAAAAATAAAGAAAAACTTTAACTTAAAAACTTTAAGTTAAAAAAAAACAAAATCAAACTGAAAGCATAAAAAAATCTAACTTTCAAATTGGAGCTTCTCCCGCTCCAATTCCTCCCACCTATTTTCCCGACTACTTACCAACAACCGACCAAAAACTCTTACAATAAAATAAAAACTCAAAACTCAATTCAAATTGCTTTATGCAATAAATTTAACTTTTATTAAAACAAAACTTTATTGTTTTAAAAAAATCAGCCCGGACTGATCGGCGTTCCAACCCAGTGAAGCTGGGAAGGAATACTGGACAACTGGTAACTCAAACACATAGAGACACCCATATTTATACTATGGATCATACATAAGGGCGAACCACAAAGTAACCATCACTAAGAAATAAAATCATAATAATAGAAAATTTTGTTTCATAATAACTAATTATGAATAATATCTAAACATCAGGATAAAAATAATACTAAACTTAGAAATGTGTGCAAAAATTATACATAATAATTTATAACTGCAACAATATTTTTGATTATTTTTGATTATTTTTGATTATTTTTGATTATTTTTGTTATTTTCACGTATTTGATATTTATAACACAGTGCACACGTTAGGGTCAATTATGAGGGCATTTATGTAAGCATAACAACAGAAACATAATAGACAGTTTAAATGAGAGTGGCATCGTATCGTGGTATCTCATCCGTATCGTAACGGGAGATACAATACGATGTAAAGATACGATACCACTGACTAGTTTTCAATTTTGTAGTATCGTATCGAGGTAACGAAATCCATTTGGTTTTCATTTGCAGTGTTTTTTGAAGGCAAATTGTTTGAATTCAAAACAATTGGACTTTCTGTTTCAAATTTACATTTAATTTTCTTATTTGCTAAATGTTGTTTTTTGAAATGTGTATCAAAAGTAAATGAGGATGTTTAAGGAATTTCGTGGAAAAACCGTCTCCACTGGTTTATTATTAAAATGAAAACAATCTTAGGTAATCATTTTTTTATAGCAATTAACAACCCTGACTAAGTAACCGAATGAAGTAACAAGTTTGTCACGTTCAGCATCTGCATAGAATTTTTATCTCTATCTTGAACCGGAAGCTGACTTAAGTTGAATTGTGTTAACTAGTTCGTCTTCTGCAAATGTCAATTCATTCTCCGAAGTCAAGTCAAAATCATATTGGTCACAGTTAACGTCTTCACCTTGCTCCTTACACCCACACAACGCTTCCATTAGCTCTTTCATTTCTCTATGCTCCTCTTCTATCCAAGTCCTACACAAAAAACTACCTAAATTGCCTTTCCCATTGTGTGATAAAATGGTAAATTATCAGATTTAAGTTTAGCTCACTTATATTTATTTTGATCCGTCTTATAATTTTGTAGCAACAGTTGACATGATCCTTCAAACCCTTCAATGTAAATGTAGCTGCGAAAACTTCAACCAAACCATTTTTAACTTCCACCCAATTTCCAAACTTAAACGGGCTCAATTGAACACAAAGTTGAACCAGTTTGATTTCCATTTTTATGGAATACTCGAGGCTTTTTAGCACAAAATATCTGCAATAATTAGTATGTATTAGTCATCAACTCTTATTGTTTTTATAAATTGTTGAATTTCTTATTTACCTTCCTTTTTGTGTCATCAAATGAAGAGAATAGGCGCTTAGGTGCGCAATACCTGCTAATTGTTGGTCGGTTACAAATGCAAAAAAATTTTTAAACAAAAAATCAGATCAGACATCAAAAAAAAAGTTAAAAAAAAATTTTTATAATTTTTTTTTTTGAATTTTGTTTATCTGTTCAAGAAACTTGAGTTGTATCCTTGTCTCATATGGCTGATTGGAGTTAAGTGAGATACGATGCGGAGTACCATCTCCTTCCATATCGTATCAATTCCTATTGACATACGGAGTATGCCACGCCGTATGTCATGCCGTGGTATCGTTATCTCCAAAAGAGGGAAGGGAGAGTGGTATCGGTGGGCGGAGTAAGATACGATACCACTCTGAGATGCGATACAGTACATACAGGGACAGGCAATAACAACTGACAGGGGATACCCCACACTCCTACCAAGCACCCTCTCAAACTTACACAAATGGGCAAACAATTTATTAATTTCCTTTGGAATTTAGAGTTAATTTTAAAGATAGGTCTGCACACTAAATTAGTTTATCGTATGCTCGAAATGACCCCCATCCATTTCAGTGCAATGGCCAAGGCGGTCATAAAATTCCCTTCTAACGTTCTGTAGAATCTGCGGATTGTTATTTAAAGTATCAACAAAGTTCTGAATCCAATCCTTTAGTTGAATACTAATTGCGCGAAGAAGTTTAAAAATTGTCGACTTCATATACCCCCAAAAAAAGTAATCGAGTGGATTTAAGTCCGAAGATCGAGCTGGCAACTCCGTAGGCCCCGCCTTCCAAATGAAAAAAAAACCTTCCAAAAGAAAAATGTCCAGAAAAACGAAACTTCAAATTGTTACTATGGCGAATAGTTTTAATTCAATTATCTTTTACAACACAGATTATTCCTATGTCACACTCATTACCCTTCCGCCAACCAAGGCTTAAGTTATTCACAAACCATTTTTTACACTAAAAATCAGTCAACATGAAATGTAAATTGATATTGAATTATCTATGAAGTGGGATATTCCTTGCCCATTTATGGTTGAGGATAGGAGTAGGAGTGTGGGGTATCCCCTGTCAGTTTTTATTGCCTATTCCTGTAGTACAAGCGAAGAGGCCGATTTTGAGGGCCCTGACTAAAAAGTTGACAAAATACTGAGCGAGGATACCTGACCGAGTTTTCCGATAACTCGGTCAGCTATTCTTGGTCAGCATTTTGTCAATTTTTTAGTCAGGCCCTCAAAATCGGCCTCTTCGCTCGTACTATGTACTGTACCACCAATTTAAACTGTCTGATGCAACAGGAAAATGAAAACACAACAGGATTTCTGTTGCCAGCATCTGAATTCCTGTTGTATTTACGTCAAGATTTCTGTTTTGTACACGACAGAATTCCTGTTGTATTTGCGTCAGGATTTCTGTTCAATTTGCGTCAGGATTTCTGTTTTGTACACGACAGAATATCTGTTGTATTTGCGTCAGGATTTCTGTTGTGTACACGACAGAATTTCTGTTGTATTTGCGTAAGGATTTCTGTTGTGTACACGACAGAATTCCTGTTGTATTTACGACGCAATTTCTGATGTGTTTGTGTCAGGATTTCTGTTGTATTTGCGTCAGGATTTCTGTTGTGTACACGACAGAATTTCTGTTGTATTTGCGTAAGGATTTCTGTTGTATTTACGATCGAATTTCTGTTGTATTTACGACGCAATTTCTGTTGTATTTGCGTCAGGATTTCTGTTGTATTTACGGCAGAATTTTTTCAACTCCTGCAACACAACAAATCTGAGAGATGGAGTTTGCTACCGCGCGGCTTGTTTAGTTTGAAGTACACTTGAAACTTACACCACTACACATCACATCGAAATCGAATTACAGATTTTAATAAAAATCTAAATTTAACGCTTCTAAAAATTCTAACAATCAGAATCGAACTAGACAATACCCAAGAAATCATGAACGTAATATTTGCTTTAAGATTAAGTATCAAATGTTATTTTTCTGTTAACGTAAGATTTGTTTGCATTTCCTAAGTGAAAGTTATGTTAGAGCTGCATCCATGGTATTACTGTTAAACTCAATACGCAAAAATATAGCAATTATTGCGTTATGAAAAGAGCTTATAAACTTACCATAACAACACTTACGGATTTTAAACGAATAGCTGAGTTTGTAAAATTGCATGAACAATACATTAGGGGTACTCAATCAGAGGTTTGTAAACTTACAATTTTGTAAGTTTAAAAAATTTGTAAAGTTACGATAGAGAAATTTGGCGGGAAACAAATTCCAGCCTCCTCATTGGTTCGTAACTTTACAAAGGCTTTGTAAACTTTACGAACCAAAAGGGCATGTTTTTAGTTTACAAAATAGAAGTTTCTNACTTTACAAAGGCTTTGTAAACTTTACGAACCAAAAGGGCATGTTTTTAGTTTACAAAATAGAAGTTTCTGATCTGCAACTGCGCATGCGCGAGTTTTGTAAACTTACAGAGTTGTAAGTTTACAAATCCAGATTGAGTACCCCTATTATTCTTACTTCTTACGCTTAAATTGCTTAGTTTTTACCACATTCTTTTCTGCGGATTGAGTGACGATACGGATATTTCTGTTATCATGTACTCACAAAACCTCCTTAGGTATGGGCAACTTGGCTGATGCAGCAATCCCAATAACTTTCATAACGAATTCAAAATTTGACTACTGGTTATTCTACTGGTCATACTACTGGTATCTAAGTATTACAGTGAAATCTCNTGCTTAGTTTTTACCACATTCTTTTCTGCGGATTGAGTGACGATACGGATATTTCTGTTATCATGTACTCACACAACCTCCTTAGGTATGGGCAACTTGGCTGATGCAGCAATCCCAATAACTTTCACAACGAATTCAAAATTTGACNAACCTCCTTAGGTATGGGCAACTTGGCTGATGCAGCAATCCCAATAACTTTCATAACGAATTCAAAATTTGACTACTGGTTATTCTACTGGTCATACTACTGGTATCTAAGTATTACAGTGAAATCTCCAATATAAGCTAGTTCATTGATGAGGGATAGTGTTTTTGAGCACAATACAAATCGTATCTAAGATAAACCTAGTTCAAATTACTTTTGAAACTAATTCAATTCAGCGAGTAGAAGAAAAACTGTCTTGAATTGTGTGATTTTTATTAGAAAAACAGACCAATGTGTACTAAACATCAATTAACCAACTGAGACGCGATTGTATGAATCTTGAAATTAACATACATACTAGACATATTTCTCAGAATGAACCGAAAAGATATCAGGGTTANAACGAATTCAAAATTTGACTACTGGTTATTCTACTGGTCATACTACTGGTATCTAAGTATTACAGTGAAATCTCCAATATAAGCTAGTTCATTGATGAGGGATAGTGTTTTTGAGCACAATGCAAATCGTATCTAAGATAAACCTAGTTCAAATTACTTTTGAAACTAATTCAATTCAGCGAGTAGAAGAAAAACTGTCTTGAATTGTGTGATTTTTATTAGAAAAACANACTTTTGAAACTAATTCAATTCAGCGAGTAGAAGAAAAACTGTCTTGAATTGTGTGATTTTTATTAGAAAAACGGACCAATGTGTACTAAACATCAATTAACCAACTGAGACGGGATTGTATGAATCTTGAAATTAACATACATACTAGACATATTTCTCAGAATGAACCGAAAAGATATCAGGGTTATATATTAAGTATCCTCGATCTCAATATTTCTACAGTCGAATATATTAAAATTTTAATATTACATGCCTTAGAATCAACTAATCAAATATAACCTGATGATTGGTTGTAAAAATTGCTGATTTGTTCTTTATAGTTTGAGCCCATGTACAACTGATTTTTTTATAATTTGACCTGTCCTACAACAGAGGATCCAGTATAATAATCTAAGCTAAATTTGCATCTGATTGATGTACTATTTACGGAATTCTCTAGCAGGATGAAATTTTTCAAGTGCGTAGCAAGTAAACATAAACCTTAAAGAATAAAATTTAAAATCAAATTTTTTATCAATTTTAACATTTATACTTGTTTGATTGTCGCATAAATATTAAAAATAACTGCATATAATTAATTTTCAGTTGGTAGGGAGAGATAGTGAATTTGGTGGGATGTCCAACGCTGTGGGTGAAACATGACCGAGAGGGAAAAGCATACGCGATCCTCTAAAGAGAAATCAGTATTTTCAGTTTTATTTTTGTTTGTCAATTAGTTTCGACGTGCTCGTTTCTGCAACATATCAAGCGCAAAGATATACAGAATTGATCTGTTCTCTGTGGACGACAGCGTCGCTTGATTCTCTACATATTCGTTAGATATTCAAAAGTTAACATTCAAATGACCAGCAAAACCAGGGTCAAAAAATATACAACTTAGCCGAGTCGCGCCATACAGCTGGAGAAGACTGGGCTGAATACGATTTGTTAAAGGTAATCGGAAGCTCAAGTGAGTTATGATATTGTTTTGTTTATGCATGCATCTATTAACATTAGTTTAATTACTACAGTAATTTTTCTTTTCTATTTGAAAGACAGACAGAAAATAGTTCTTGTAGAGAAGGAATCTGACTTGGAATCGTCTTCTCTGGCAGTTTGAAGAAGGAAACGTAAACCTAGTAAGCGGCATGAAGTAACTGAACTGACACCGAAGAAAAGACGAACGTTCCCAAAATCAAATTCAACTTCTTGGGATGAAAATATATGTTCAGACCCTCAGCCTCCAATTGGTAATATATTTCAAACGATTCCTTCAATTACATCAGGTAAATTAGTATTTATGCATCACACTTGTAATTTAGATCGAAATCGAACAGCAAAATTTTGGTCAGTCGAAATCGAAATCGAAATCAAAATTTTAATTTTGTAGGTAGACAATTGAGAAACTTTCCTTTATAGTTGTTGCAATGAATGAGAAAACAAATATATAAAGGTCTTTTTGTTTCATTTTTCCACATTTGTTTCCAAAATGGACTCACTATGTGAATACAACAGCAAACAAATTTTCTGGAACACATTAAGGTATGATTTAATTATCGTAATCAGCAATTCAATTTCGAACCACTTGCAATAATGGATTGCGATTTCGATTTGGGAGGTACTAAGCGGCGAGAGTGGAATGAGTTCTATAGAGATCAAATTTAATTAAAAAATCAAGAAAATTAATTCTCTTATTTTTTTTCTTTATTTTAGGGAATCAAACAGAATCATACATTATAGAATTACCAACTGAAGGATCTCAACTATTCCTCAATAATTTTCAAATTCTTGGTCAATCAGACACTCCTACAAGTGTTTCTCACCATTGAAGGGAAAGCGAGAAGAAGTTGGACAACTTTCTAGCAGTGATCAATGGTAAAGAGTTTAAAATTTAGGTTAGATTAGTTAATTGTTAATAAATAAACAATTGAATAAGAATTTGAAACTGAGATTTACATTTATTATACATAAAGGTTGCGTTACTGAGGCATAAATTTAACGTTTCCATGAGTCAAAATTATAACGTTAGAAATATGCAATTATATCCTCGATTACCCATGTTGGTATAATGTTGTACTAACGTTATTCTAACATTAAAATATTGTAGAAGATATAACGTAAATTCTTTAGTAAAAATTGCTGACACGAATCGCAGTTATTATTACAAATACGAAATTTGCAATTATTGCGTATTAAAAACAAAATCTGGTTTCCTGGGTAGCCATTTTAAATAGAAATGTAAGTCGAAATCGATGATTTTAAAGTATCACGAAATCTAAACCATATTTCATACTTTTAAATAGATCTAAATCCAAGATTTTAAGTTTCTCAAAATCGAAATCCATAACATTTCAGGCCATCGAAATTGGATTATACTAAGATCTGGAGGTAAGTTTCAAGCATGCAGAATAAAACGGAGTTTTCTTAAGATAGACAAAATTTTATACTTAAAAAAAATTAAAAATCCATAATTTTTAGGTGCTCGAATTCGAAATCCGTTATTCGAAGATTGAAACCCAAATCCAAATTTAATTCAACTTTTTAGTCGAAATTGAAATCGAAGTTTAAGTCTCGATGCAAATTGTAAGCTAAATCGAAATTCAACATTAACTTCCGAAATCGAAATCCAAAACTTTTCAGTCATTCGAAATTTTGAATTTAGATTTCAAGCTAATTTAGAAGTGCACGGTTTGATAATTACGCAGTAAAAAATGAGTTAATTGAAC
Source organism: Holacanthella duospinosa (assembly GCA_002738285.1). NCBI lineage: Eukaryota > Metazoa > Arthropoda > Collembola > Poduromorpha > Neanuridae > Holacanthella > Holacanthella duospinosa. Next base: position 57,335 of record NIPM01000517.1, read on the forward strand.
AAAGTCAATAAAATAACAAAAGTTCAAAACATTTTATTTTGATAAAGTTGACACGAAGGATCAGTGTAAATATTGCAGATGAGGTAATTTAATTTTAAATGGGATCAAAAATAAAGAAGAATTTAATTGTAGAGGATTTGGAGGGAAGGAAATAGGAGAAGGAGAATAAAGCCTGGGCCCCATCTAAGCCGACGGCAACTGTCTCCCGGCACGTTTGCCGTCGAAGTAGTTCCCACCGGTAGAGCCTAGGCCCCATCTAAGCCGACGGCAACTTTCTCCCGGCACTTTTGCCGTCGAAGTAATTCCCACCGGTAATTTGTTGCTGTTGGTAAGATGCCGACGGCACATTTGCCGGTCGGAGGGAGTGAGCTTTCCCACTGCACTTTTCCTGCCGTCGCGACGGCATGGAAGCCAGCTAGATGATAACCATATTCCAAATGATCCCCATCAAAATTCATTTTTGCATTTGCCCATATGTGATGATGCGGGATGGGCCGTACTTCTCACCCTACTGATGATAACCATATTCCGTGTGCTTTACACTAAATTTTATTTTCACATTTTCCCGTATGTGATGATGCTAGTTGATAGAGGGGAGGGGTATAGACCATCTAACACGTGTATTCAATATACATTAGCGGACATTCAAAAAAAACTCCTAGACAACGTATTCACAACGCTTAGACAACACATGCAGAAAGCATAAATTGGTTCTAATTAGGTTTTCTTACAGAATTCTGTACAAAAAGTTGAAAAAAGAAAAACCATAAAACGAGAGTTAGNTGGTTCTAATTAGGTTTTCTTACAGAATTCTGTACAAAAAGTTGAAAAAAGAAAAACCATAAAACGAGAGTTAGACAACACATGCAGAAAGCATAAATTGATTCCAATTAGGTTTTCTTACAGAATTCTGTACAAAAAGTTGAAAAAAGAAAAACCATAAAACGAGCGTTACAGTGAAGTATACAAAAATGTCGAATTTTAAAAAAAAATATTTTTTCCAGATTTTTGGATTTCTTCAAGAATCAGGAGGTATTTAGGTTATTAGGTTGGGTTTATAGGCCGTGGAAAAATCCAAAAATTCGAAAAATTTTTTAATCTTTAAAACAAAAAAAAATTTTTTTGAAAAAAAAAATTATTTCAAATATTTTCAAAAGTTATGATTCGCGGAAAAATAAAAATATATATAAAAAAATACCANAAAAAAAAATTATTTCAAATATTTTCAAAAGTTATGATTCGCGGAAAAATAAAAATATATATAAAAAAATACCATTTTTACAATGCAACACATGATATATTGTTACAATCCTGCAAACTATATACCAGAATTTTAGCTAAACAAAATGGTAACTTTAACTTTCAGATTTCTTCTAACAATAAAGATACAAGGAAACGCTCTAAATTTTCAAGTATTTACTGTTCAAAAAAAAGCTCTTGGTATTATACTCAACTGAGCTCTAGGAGAACTCTATCAACATTCTGAATAGCTTGGTTAAAATTGTAGCGCTTTATAAGTCATAGTGCGGACTTTTAGCAACCCTAACTTGGGTTAAATTTAACTTTAACTTCNAAATTGTAGCGCTTTATAAGTCATAGTGCGGACTTTTAGCAACCCTAACTTGGGTTAAATTTAACTTTAACTTCTAAGAATAAATGTAAATTAACAACATAACTTTTTCTTGGAAAAGTTAAAAATACAAGTATAAAAATACAGCTAATAAACATAATTTCTTTCTGAGATAATTCTATTACCATAATTATCTCTAACTGAATGAATAAAATAAAAATAACAAATATTAACTAACAAATAATAAATTAACATAATTTCTAATTAAATAATAATAACACAAAAAACTAACTACAAAAATGACAAAATACAAATTATTTTGTCTCTGTCACAATACTTCTTCCTACAACAAAACAATGTCTTCGTTGTTTATTACTGGGGATTTGATGAGATCGTTGAAGGGGGTGAGGAAGGGGGGCGTTCACTTGTCCAGATAAGAATCAAAGTCATCCTTCTCTACTGCCCATGGAGGCTCGACCCTGGCTCTCTCTACTGCAAGTGGAGGCTCGACCCTGGCTGACTCCACTGCCCGTAAAGGCTTGACGTTGGCTCTGTCCACTGCTTGTTGAAACTCGGCCATTGCCCGTGTCCACTGCCCGTGGAGATTCGACCGTTTCCATCTCCTTTTAAAACAGAAAATTAAAGGAAAACACATTTCCGTCCACTGCTAACTTAGCCGTGGCTTCAAATAACACATAACATTAATGATTTTTAACTGATAAAAAAAAGATACGCTTACCTTCCATATCACTGAGAGTTTGGAGAATATCGGCTTCTTTGTCCTTGTAGAGCGACGGAGGGTTCTTGAAATTGGACTGGAAACGTCAGTTTCATGATTAGTCAACGGACAATTTCTTTGTTTACGAGTCGTAATTAAATTATGACGGTCTGACAAAGNGTGGACTGGCTTTTGGTGTGGCGACTGCAGCCTTACCGACCAGTCTTTTCACTATCACCCTGGGCTCACTTGAAGCGTCAGTTTCATGATTAGTCAACGGACAATTTCTTTGTTTACGAGTCGTAATTAAATTATGACGGTCTGACAAANCGTCAGTTTCATGATTAGTCAACGGACAATTTCTTTGTTTACGAGTCGTAATTAAATTATGACGGTCTGACAAAGAATTTTGACTAATCGTTGGACTAGAGACATTGCTTGTTACTTTAACAAGTGAAGTTACGTCAATAGATGAAAAAGACGAATAATCAGTACGTTGTTTCTCTCTGCCGGTCTAAGTGAATCCGCACACTGGGTGAACTGAACTACTTTCGAACAAAATATGGTATCTTACCAAATCGTTCACATGGACAACAATAAGTCTCTTCCTCCTCCCATCTATTAGCCTGATTTTATAATCTACAGTCCCTACCTCGCCTATAACTTCATAAGGGCCAGTGTTCTGTGCTAAAAATGCCTGAGTAAGTCCCTTTTTCCTTACAGGCATTATTCTAAGCACTTTTTCACCAACGGAAAATTGAGTTGGAACTCTTTTCTTATCGAACTTAACTTTTGATTTGTCATGATCCTTTCGCGAATTACGCTTAGCTCGACACCTAGATATTTCTAGATTTTTTGGAAACTGTCTTTCAATATCCAAATCTGTTCTCAATGGCAGACNAGCTCGACACCTAGATATTTCTAGATTTTTTGGAAACTGTCTTTCAATATCCAAATCTGTTCTCAATGGCAGACCTAGATCTATAGGTAGCCTAGGTTCGCGTCATACACTAAGTAAAATGGACTAAACGTAGACTCGTTTTGGGTAGCATTATATGCAAATGTCGCCGAAGATAAACATTTGCCCAATCAGTCTGATCTGTTTTTACAAATTTAGCAATTATTTTCTTGAGAGTTTGATTACATATTTCAGTAAAACCATTGCTCTGTAAGTGATAAGGTGCCGTAAAACGTAACTTATACCTGCATTTCTCGCTTGCTTCCTTTACAAGCTTAAAAATAAACTTGCGGCCTTGATCAACGACAAACACTTTGTTGCCCAAAAATTTTTTTATAAATAAATAAATATTTAGAATCTTTGAAAACAGAATCCTTAAAACTTTTATTAAGTTTAAGTGCTTTTGCTTGTAAAAACTTTACAATTTATGATAGGGTCAGATGAACCCTTTTCAGCCCTTAAGTGTCTTCTTAGAGATAGGATTTTTTATTTTTACTTTTATTTTTACTAAGAATACTAAAAAACTTTACGAAAATTTCCTATAAATACATAACCCGAACCTATGTCAAGAGTAGTGCACAAGTGGGGCTTTTACCATAAGCTTGGCTCAAATGAACTTTTATATTTACAACAGTAAAAGTTTGTAACAGCAGGATCTTTTAAAAAATTAAATAAACAATAAAATCATATATAATATAATAAATATTAAAAGAAAAAAAGAAATCTTATTATTCCATGTAGCACTCTTTCCGCATTGAGTGTCTCAAAAGAATTTTATCTTTTATGGCTTGGACAACACTTGTAGCCGTGGCAGTTGGAACTGCCTCAGTCTCCACATAGAGACTTAAATGGTCAAAAAAATACAAAGCATACTTATTACCGTTCTGAGAGATTACAAATGGACCTATAAAGTCAATTCCTACTCTCTCATATGGTACACTGACTTCTTCAAAGTCTTGCATCAGGCATTGACCTGGGCTTCTCTGTACTCTATGAATTTGGCATTTAGGACAGCTAAGAACAAATTTACGACTATCTTTATAAATACTCATCAAGTAGAATCGTGTTCTGACAGTTATCCAAGTCCTCGTCATTTTTAAATGAAATTCCAAATTCATTAGCATGAATATTTTCTAAGACTTCTTTTTTAAGTCCTTTTGATAGAACTAATCTCCAAGATCTACCTTCAGGTTCAAGATTAGCTATGCTTCCTTCGGCTTCCTTTACATATCTCAGGATTCTCTCCACAGATGGGTCTTCTAACTGTTTTTGTCTTAGATCAATACCATCTAGAACAAAAACATTAGATGAAACTATTGACTCAGGTGGATCCACAGGAAATCGACTTGAGGGGTCTACGTCATTTGCTATTTTGCCTGGACAATGCTGGATAGTCATGTCCTGCATCTGCAAAGCAAAAGACCACCTTGCTAGTCGACCGTGTGGGTCCTTTACCGAAAACAACTATTTCAACGAATGATGGTCCGTATACACTGTATAGTGTATACCATAAATATAAGGTCTAAATTTTTGAACTGCGTAGACTACGTATAAGCACTCTTGCTCACTAACGGTATGTCTTTTTTCTACGTCAGTCATAGACCTACTAGCATAGCCTATTACTTGCGGTTTGCCATCTTGTATGTGAACAAGCGTGACTCCAAGCCCATAACCACTACTGTCGCAGTGTATTTCTGTTTCCGCATTATCCATTTGAAACGCTAACACAGGACTAGTAATCAGAACGAGTTTTAACTTATCAAAAGATTCTTGCTGTTCATCACCCCACAAAAAGGGTTGATCCTTTCTCAATAACTGATTGAGAGGCATAGCAATTCTTCCAAAGTCTTTTACAAATCGTCTGTAATATCCGCACATGTTCACAAAGGACCTAATGTACGTTAGAGTTGTTGGCCTAGGAAACTTGGCAACAGCAGCTACTTTTCTCTGGTCAACCTTTACTTCCTCACTGGATATTACATGACCCAAATATTTAATCTTTGACCCAGCAAATCGACATTTACTCGTCTTTAAAGTCAAATTTGCATTTTTAAGGCACTCGAGAACAGATCTCAACCTAAATTGGTGTTCTTCAAAGGATTTCGCAAATACTATGAAGTCATCTAATATACCAGGACCATGGTCCATTTTAGACTTGACAGTATCACATCTATAGGATACTGAAAACTATATGGCGCGTTACATAAGCCCATCGGTAATCTCTTAAATTGGTAAAGCCCATCCGGCGTAATGAAAGCCTGTTTTGCAGGAATACGCACAGTGTTATCCAACGAAGACTTGTATTTCCTACTCTTCTGTTCGCCAATTTCAAAATTAGTTGACAGAAGTTCATCACAATCACCAAGATTGTTTTTCAAGTTACTTTGGTCGCAACAGATGCTAACCGCAGGTAAGTTTTCACTTTGGCTGGCACCGGCGGCCTGCCGCTGTGAATTTAGTTATCCCGTCACATAGACTGGAATTTTGTAAATTTTTGACTGGGATATCACAGAGATTATCCACTTGTACTATTTCTGATTTTTCCACTTTCTTCTCATGTTGTTTCGGCGGCACAGAAGATCTTGTGGTCCAATTTCTACCTAACAAAAGGGGTTCAGGAAGTCCAGGCATTATGTAAAAGCCCCAAATTTGCTTCCTCCCTTCATATGTGAAAACTAGTTCCACATATTTCGACGATGTAATTCTACCTGAAGCGGTAGTTACAAATAACGACGGCACTGTGTACTGTTTATGAACACAAGCCTTTATTTTTTGTAAGAATTCGGGTTTTACAACAGATATATTTGACCCTTTGTCAATTTTTACTACATAGACGACATTGCCAAACCTAGGTTAGTAGTTACCTTAGGACCTATACGTCTCTTTTGAAACGTAACTGGCAACATTTCTCCTTCTACACTAGTGTGGTCGTCACATCGACTCTTCCTATAGTTTTCGACTTTACTGACACTAGATTTACAATTTTGTACAAAACAAGTCACATTTTTAGTTTTGAAAACAAATTCCGTCACATTGGGATTCGTGGACGTTCCCCTAGCCCACTCTATTCGTTTTTTGACTTTATGGATTCTGCAATGCTCTCAGCATTTACACCATAGATATAAGATATATTGTTCATCTCCTCCTTAATAGGAATCTGAGGACAATCACTTATAAAATGTCCAAATTTTTTGCGTCGAAAGCAAGTTTGTGGTTGGCGTCTGTCCTGTGCTTAACCTCCTTGGGACCTTTGGCTAGGACTACACACCCCTTGTTTTGTCTGACTATTCAGGCGGCGATCACCACCCTGATATCGGTTATCAGGTTCGCTTTTAATCTGAACCTTCTTAAAAGACTCTGGCTTTTCCATTTTTTGCAACTATGCAAAAAATCGTTAACGTCCTTAAGGTCTGAACAATGCATTATGTTCCTCAACGAAAAGGAAAAACCTTTAATTAGCTTTTCTACCTGCTTATTGGTAGACATACTTGGATCTATAATTCCAAAGTAGCTCATTTTTTTGGAAACATTATCCCTAGCGGATTTATATTCTATGAATAAAATTTTACTAACAGCCTGATTGGCTTCAACCGATGCCGGTTCGTAAAATTTATTCAGGTCCGCTTTCAGCTCAACCCATTTTTGGGCCTAGTTTTCTGAAGTTAATTCTCTAATGAACCTTATTTGGTTAAATTTCCACCAGTCGAGTACTTCTCCCTCGATTACCTGATGAAAATTAAGAATTAACCATCCAGCTTCCACAGAGAACGCTGCACAAATAGCGTCACACTGTGCGCAAAACGACACAACGTCCACTTTGCCATCAAATTTGGGAATGGACCTAAGCATTGCTTTTTGGTCAACCTGTACTATTACAGGCACAGCGTCGCNTTTGCCATCAAATTTGGGAATGGACCTAAGCATTGCTTTTTGGTCAACCTGTACTATTACAGGCACAGCGTCGCTAGCAGCCATAATTTTGATGCTTTTTCTAGAAACCGAATACTCAGTCGCTCAGTATCTCTCCATTTTTTATAGAACCCTTGTGCCTGGTTAGTGAGAGCCATACACCAGTTGGAAATTTCAACCTTCAACAAAAGGANTTTTTTATAGAACCCTTGTGCCTGGTTAGTGAGAGCCATACACCAGTTGGAAATTTCAACCTTCAACAAAAGGAGATTTTTCTTGTTCTGGTTTGGACCTACCCCACGGTTTTAGACACGAGAGACATATTACCGGGTAGATATACCTTTGTAGTAGCGACTTACCGAATAAGCGTTCTTTTCACTCTGGCTAAAACACAAAGTTTTAGACAATTTCAAAGTTAAAACAAATTCAACTTTTACTAAAACAAATTTAGTTAGGATCACAAAGATCAGTTAGAACAAATTTAACTTTGCCAAAACTAATTTAGATGGAACCACAGTGATTCCCTAGAACAAATCTAGCTTGGCTTGTAAGATCACAGAGATCAGCAATGAATCTCCACCACTTGTTACAATCCTGCTAACTATATAGCAGAATTTTACCTAAACAAAATGGAAACTTTAACTTTCAGATTTCTTCTAACAATAAAGATACAAGGAAACGCTCTAAATTTTCAAGTATTTACTGTTAAAAAAAAACTTCTTGGTATTGTACTCAACTGAGCTCTAGGAGAACTCTATCAAGATTCTGAATAGCTTGGTTTAAATTGTAGCGCTTTATAAGTCATAGTGCGGACTTTTAGCAACCCTAACTTGGGTTAAATTTAACTTTNTGGTTTAAATTGTAGCGCTTTATAAGTCATAGTGCGGACTTTTAGCAACCCTAACTTGGGTTAAATTTAACTTAAACTTCTAAGAATAAATGTAAATTAACAACATAAACTTTTTGTTTGGAAAAGTTAAAAATACAAGTATAAAAATACAGCTAATAAACATAATTTCTTTCTGAGATAATCCTATTACCATAATTATCTCTAACTGAATGAATAAAATAAAAATAACAAATATTAACTAACAAATAATAAATTAACATAATTTCTAATTAAATAATAATAACACAAAAAACTAACTACAAAAATGANCAAATTATTTTGTCTGTCACTATATTAATTATTCAAAAGTACAATTCGTATTGATGTACCGATCAGGTTTAATTAAGTCCATAAACTTTTGAATATATTGGAATTTTTTTTATGCATGAAATCAAATTTCAATAAGTTTTTTCAAATACAGTTGTACATGCTTATAAGATCATCGATTGTGCACGGAAAATTATGGTCTTATAGCCTTCAGTGTCTTGTAACGGATATAAGACCAATTTTGTCTTATATAAACCTGTTTTGTAATGAAATAAGCGGTTATATCTAAATTTTAGAAGGGAACTTATGTAGTGAATTTGAGAATCAATCGTGATGTTGATGTATACTATTAGTTGAATTAATTTGTAATTTTCGCTAAAAATCGCATTTTTAATACCGTAAACGTGATATTGAAGATCCATTATTGCAATTGTTAATCAATTTTTACAAAACTTTTAGCTTTATATTCCTGGAGAGATTTGGACTTACTTAACCTAAACTATTTTTAAGTTTCCCTTTGGAAAAATTGAAACTTAAATTTAACTCGAGGAAGTTTTTCACTTAAATTTTAAGAAGCTGACGAGTACTGTCAGATTAATACTTTCATCAGCAAACATCAAAATATTTGATCACAAAGTGGGAAATCCTTTGTCTACATAGGGATACAACTTATAAAATCAACAAAAATTTCTGAATTTTCACAAATTGCTAAAGCTGAACTTCATTCAAATCCTTTGAATATAAGTGTTTGAACTAACCTATGGTTAATCCATGCTAAGCTGCGACTTTTTTTTCTTTTTTTTTCAAGCTGCATCTTTTTTTTCAAGGTTTCAGAAGGTCAATTGCTTCAATATTGTAAGATAACAAATAAGAATTATTGCACTATTTACTTTATCCATTTTGAAAACCAATTACTTAGTATATTAATGAAGTTAAACGTTAAAAGTAGAAAAGAAGTTTGTGGAAGGCATTTAGTAACAACTATTGCATGTTTAGATTCCAAAAAGAATAAATGTATAGTATATTATCGAGATTGCGCATGTTTTGGTCTTATATAAGTTCCATATGGCACGAACTTGAGATTTGAATACGAGTCTTATATCCCTTTTGGTGTTATACCAGTTGAGCTTATAGGGCGATACTTCCCCATGCAAATACATTGTTCCAAATCAATTGCGCCAAAAATTGGCCTTTTAACCGACTTGATCTTATAAACGTGCTCCACTGTGTTTTCCACTTTGCGATCAAATACACTGAGAGACAAACCGGTTGGGGAAATTNGTGCTCCATCTTATAAACGTGCTCCACTGTGTTTTCCACTTTGCGATCAAATACACTGAGAGACAAACCGGTTGGGGAAATTCGAAATGGTTCTTTTTGGAATTTACTTTTGTATCTCTCATTCTCACCAACCAATACGTCATAACTACCAAAGATGGGCAAAACCCAAATTGGAGCTACTTTTACGCGGCGATATTTATTTGCAACTGGGGCTGCGAGTGACTCCCATTTTCTAATGACAGGAGTCAGATTACTCAGTCATGAGTCATGACTCAATGACTCCAATTTTTGTAGTCAATCATGTTTTAAATTAACCGCATGAGTCAAGTGANTTTGCAACTGGGGCTGCGAGTGACTCCCATTTTCTAATGACAGGAGTCAGATTACTCAGAGTCATGAGTCATGACTCAATGACTCCAATTTTTGTAGTCAATCATGTTTTAAATTAACCGCATGAGTCAAGTGACTTTTCTTAAATCACCCATGAAGATTGAGTCAGAGTGAGATGACTCAGAGTCATGACTGTGACTCTGATTCACGAATGATATAGAAATTTAATGTATAGAGTAAACAGCAGATTTTGAGAATTTATTTGAATCTGTCACTGATTCATGATTGAGTCATGACTCTGACTCAATTTAAAAAAGTCATTTTGGAAGTGTTATACGCACTCCTTCCCGAGTTACCAAACTCGGAAAGAAAGATAAAGTAAAATCCGCATATAGAAATAAATACCGTCTCCAGGTGCGTAACTGGGTCAGAAAGGCACGGGTTTTCGCATTGCGGATTGGTCTCAACCAATCCGCGATGAGAACGATGCCCTTCTGGCCCAGAAAACCCTCATACTAAAATCGATATTGAAAATAGAAAATAAATATTTGACTATTCGAACAATCGACAAAGTCCGATTATTAGCCCCAGTGACCTCTGGGCTGGGTCCCAACACAGCTTCCACATAACTCTGCTATATTTCTATACTAAGACTCAAAACCAGGACAAGAACAATAGGTACAAACCCAACAACAATAAGAACAACAAAATGTAATAACAAGTGGTAGTTTCGACTCGTTCGATCCAGGGTTATCAATACCGATTTGGATCCCCATAAGGTAAGAAAAACAATTTTTATTCTTCTTTCCTCACCTTTTACTCTACCTATTTAACTATCTCAATTCAATAATACAAAAAAAAACACAGAACAAGGCATACATCTTAGTTGTACAAGGTGTTCCAATCAGAAAGTGAGAATTTTGCACAACAATTTCACAAAAAAAGAGAAAGAAGATTTTTTTCTCTATTTTATTCGTGTGCTCTAAATTTGAATGCATAGTATATTTATAATGAACCAACCTACACTTCCATAATTCTTCACTGTATTCAAATATCTATTACAAATTTAGTTACGTTATTCAAAAAAGTACGAGGTGATGAGTATTAGCACAAGTTGATTTTAAGAAACAATTTTTTTAACTACTATTGGTAAAATTTGCATTCTTTGCGAGTACACTACAGTAAATCTCGCATAAGTTAAATTTCAAATGACCGAAATATTTGAATCGTAGTAGTCGAGGTTTGATTTTAGAGTAAGCCGAACACAATTGCGGAATAATTTGTCCGTCTTAGCTGAAGTAGTTACAATTTAATAATACTTTATAACGGTAATTTGTTACGAAGACAAATGACTTAAATATATATCATTCGTTCACATTCTGTCGAATTTAATCGTTTCAAAATTTAATTTAAATAAGTTATTCATTAAATTTTGTAACAAAAGTTGAGTCTCTTAAAAAATTGAGCATTTATTTGGTGTCAGTGTTAACTGAGATTTACTGTCGTTCATTGTTAACCTTGAGGCTCTTTTCACTGCATCCATCAAGTTATTGTGTCAAGAAGGAAGAGGTACCTAATATGAGTTGAATTGAGAATTGTGGATTACGACTGCCCAGCAACACAAGAGATTTAGGTAAGGTTTCTTTTTACAAAATACAGAATTTCAAAAAAAAAACACAAACAAAAAATAATAGTATGATAATAAAGAAATTTAATTAAGGAATTTATCCAAGGTCTTTTGTGTGTTGAGGCGGTTAAGGGGTATAACTTTGATCATCTTTTGAAGAATTGTAAATTTAGAAACATTATTATAATAAGTGGATTCAAAATTTTGAATCTAGTCAAAATTCAACTGCAATCACAAAAAGTTATATGAACTTTTTCCCATTAGATCGAGTTAGGCAGATTTCATTGCGGAATTTAGAAATATTACATGTGTGTTTACTATAACCGAACGGAGAAACTGTCGGGACAGATGGGATTGGTCCACTAACTTCAGTAAAGCCGATTTCTTTATAATGTGACTACTTAACACATAATTTTCCTTTCTCAATATTTAAGTTCTATCTTCAATTTAAAACAATCTCAAATAGTAAAAATAAAAATATATAGGAAAAACTCGGCGTGTCGGATTTTCGATATCTTATTGGAACTCAGTGTACTTATTTGCATATTTCGCAGTAATAAAATATGTCTTGGAATGGAGATACAGATGCTTGCTTTTCAAATTGTACACTTTCACATTTTTAACATTTTCCAATTCAAGAATTTTACAAAAAGGTAAGGGAGAAGAACTAAACTCTTCCCGAAAAACATTCCGACGAACCAATTACGGAAGGTTCGCTCATTCTACATAGTATCACAATTCACACTACCTTATTCTGCATAAAGCATATAAAAATATACAATTTCAAAGTAACGCGTAATTTTTCACAAAATACTACAGTTTTGCAGAATATTGCATAATATTGGGGAGAAATTTAGAATTTTGCTGTGGTTAACTAAAATAACGTCCTTAATAGTTATGAATATAACTTAATAACGCATCAACCCTAGGCACCGTATCTAATAGTACCATTTTATAGGTCTTTAACTTTAATTTCGATCGTACACTGCAAACAAAATTTATTTCAAGTAACAAGCTGCTAAATGAGTTTATAAGTTAAGCGGTTCAAACGTTGAAATTACAGTTTTATGATTATTGTGACTGCTTGTTACAATATCTAGATCATTATGTTATACGACGGGAGTTTCAATAATTAATTTTACAGTCACACCATATTGGTAGAGTGGAATAACGCTGAATGCTCTAGCGAAATTATGAACACCAATAGTGCTTTCCCAAATGTTGCGCTTCTTTAAATTCAATATTTCAAAAGCACGACGTGGCTGCACATAATAAACGTTTTCAACTTTAAGGTTGTCTACTTGACCCAACGGAAAACAGCAAATAAATATAGCATCCAATGACCTTTACAACTAAGTTTGTGAATCGAATTTCAACATTTCATAAAGTTATACACTTTTATACAAAAGAACTACACTCGTTTCCACAAGTATAATAATTTACAAAGTGTATAATTTTATATCAAGTGAAACAGTAAAAGGAAAAAGTGGACCCCTACAGTGTTATTTAAACGGAGCTGGTTGATTAAAGTTGAAGACCAGTTCCAATATATAAATAATGCTCTGTACATCTCCGGCAAAAAAATTACAAAAAAAACAACCCCAACCTTAAAATAATACAAATCTAATCCTTCTCTATGGTATTCTTTCTTTTCTCTTTACATCCACATATTTCCGTTTAAAATAAAAATCTCATTTTCTCTGCTCTCCCCTTCTATACGCATAAGTGTATTTATAAACTCACCTAACACATGTTACAAATATCTTAGGATATTTTGAACTAAGAATATTTTTAACCAAAAAAAAATTTTTCTTTTCTCCCCTTCACCTATTTATATTTTTTTTATTACCTTAACTTTTCTCTTCGTCTTTCTTCTATTTTATTACTACACGATATTCCAGGTACAGTGTAGCCTGACTAATAAGACTTGGAGTCAAATGAGCACTTCCAAAATTTAAATCCAATGAATAGACGACATTGGTCGGGAATTAATTAAAAATTTCCCGTTGAGAAAGCTGACCAGTGTATTGACACTGGTCAAGTGTATACACTGGAGATCAGAATTTACTACGCATGGTGAAAGTCTTAACTAAAAAAGGCATGCAGAAAAAATGAGAGGGAAGAGAACCCTCGATCTCATTCCTCTGCTCAATTTCCCTCCAGAGATTTGCGCGCCTAAACTTATCTAACTGATGTAACTGCAGCAGAGTAAAAATACCCGATTCTGAACCCCAGCACTGACCACAAAAATACACGACCCTACCACAAAAATACGCGACAAAGCTAGCCCTTGAAAACAATTGTGGCGAGGAACAGAGCAGTTCGATTATAAGGTTTGGAGTGTTACTCACGATATCATCCATACCAGAATCAAAACAATAAACAATACATGAATGTGCTTGTTCACTCTTCCCATGGCTCATGGATTGTTGGATGCCCTTCTGGCCCCATGCTTAACTAGGAATAAGTCACAATCCTTTTGAATAGTAATGAATACCGTTCGATAAATGTTTGTCTACCGCCCATGCGAAGCTTACTGAATAATTTAAGCGAACTGGTCTTTTCCTTTCCACAATGGTTTCCGAGGGCTACCTTCGTCGTGTATTTTTGAGGTCGGGTCTGGTGGTTTAGTGGTCGGTGTTGGGGTTCGGAGTAGGGTATTTTGACTGTTTTAGTTTGAATTGTGGCTATTATTGTTCAATTACTGGATGTCAATTTCTGATTTCTAGATTCAAGCACTCGTCGTTTTTTCTGGAATTTTTTAATATTTAAAAACTTCCAGCAATTCAACTACAAAAGGCTTCATTGTATCTTTTCATCAAGTTTGGAGGAAAATCGCACTGGTAAATAATTTATTCCAAAATTGTTGGCAAAATTTAATTGCAAAATACCTATTTTTTCGCAATTATTTTTAGCAACGTCTAACCTAAAGACTGAATTATCTAAATCCAATCCTAAATGGTTGAATCACCCATAGTGAGGGCAAAACTTTTCTAAATTTTTTTCAAAAAAATGTTTTTTCATTTTTCTTTGGATTGGACTGAACCAAAGGGGGCTCAAAAAAAAAATTCAGAACGGTGTTCTGTGTCCCTCTTGAGCGACCAAATGACTTCTACAAAAGTTGGTTAGAATGATTCAGTGACCAACTTTTTCTAATAAAATTTTTCTGTGATCACTTGTTAAAATTTTGAAAATTTTGAAAATTTAAAAAAAGATGGAAAAATTTCACAACCATATTATGTGTCCCTCTTGAGCAATGAAATGACCTTTACAAATGTTGCTTAGAATAGTTCAGTGACCAACTTTTTCTAATAAGTTTTTTCTCAGTGATCAACTGTTGAAGTGTTTGAAGTTTTGAAACAATATGCATTCGTCGTTAGGATTAGGATTCGTTAGGTTGTTAGACTAGGTAGTTAATAAAATATTTCAGTAGTATTTTGTTATAACGCGAAAGAAATGGCGGCGCGCAATCTCCGGCGCGCTTCGCGCGCCTTCGATAGCTGTTGAACGAGCCTTCGGCTCATTCAAACGCCGAGGGTAAATGTGATCTGAACTATCTGAACGCAATATCCGTTACAGGTGTGCAATCACGCTCAACTAACCCAATCACGATTGTGCATGTTACCGATCCNATGGTTGAATCACCCATAGTGAGGGCAAAACTTTTCTAAATTTTTTTCAAAAAAATGTTTTTTCATTTTTTTTTGGATTGGACTGAACCAAAGGGGGCTCAAAAAAAAAAATTCAGAACCGTGTTCTGTGTCCCTCTTGAGCGACCAAATGACTTCTACAAAAGTTGGTTAGAATGATTCAGTGACCAACTTTTTCTAATAAAATTTTTCTGTGATCACTTGTTAAAATTTTGAAAATTTTGAAAATTTAAAAAAAGATGGAAAAATTTCACAACCATATTATGTGTCCCTCTTGAGCAATGAAATGACCTTTACAAATGTTGCTTAGAATAGTTCAGTGACCAACTTTTTCTAATAAGTTTTTTCTCAGTGATCAACTGTTGAAGTGTTTGAAGTTTTGAAACAATATGCATTCGTTGTTAGGATTAGGATTCGTTAGGTTGTTAGACTAGGTTGTTAATAAAATATTTCAGTAGTATTTTGTTATAACGCGAAAGAAATGGCGGCACGCAATCTCCGGCGCGCTTCGCGCGCCTATATAGCTGTTGAACGAGCCTTCGGCTCATTCAAACGCCGAGGGTAAATGTGATCTGAACTACCTGAACGCAATATCCGTTACAGGTGTGCAATCACGCTCAACTAACCCAATCACGATTGTGCATGTTACCGATCCGTGTTAGCATGAATACGTCTATTACCCAACGAAACAATTGACAAAAACACCTGTCAACCTTACGTAATTACAAGTAAAAACTTCAAAACTTTGAACAGTTGATCACAGAAAAATAGTTTATTAGAAAAAGTTGGTCACTGAATTATTATAAGTAACATTTGTAGAGGTCATTTCATCGCTCAAGAGGGACACNTTTGTAGAGGTCATTTCATCGCTCAAGAGGGACACGTAACATGATTGTAAAATTTTTCCCAAGTTTTTTTTTGCTGGGAGGATCTAATGGGAATATTTTGAGCCCCCTTTGGTTCAGTCCAACCTTTTTTTACCGTATCAGGACATTCTGAGAAGGGATTCTGAACATTTTTCGAAAATTTTCCAAGTACAAAATTTTGATTTTGGGTTTCACCAAGGTTGCTTGGTGAAACCTTGGGTTTCACCATAACCCAAAACAATTCTTACACAAAAGTTGCTCAGATGAAAATTTGAACAACTTTTTGAAATAACAATTTTGTCTGTGGTGACCCATTCAGATCAAAACTCAGGTCAAAGGTCAGATCAATTTACATTGCACTTATGGGTGGGGGCAAGGTAAAATGTTCTAAGTGTTTTTGATATAACAATTTTCAAAAAAAAACAGAAAAGTTTTGCCCCCACTATGTGTAATTAAAACCCTAAATTTTCATTAAACAGTGAAGTTTTATAACAAAAAAAAAGGCTCGAACTTGGTTTAGTATTTTCTTTACACACCTATTTTCTTTATTAAGAATTAAATTGATGTAAAACTACGAGAATCAAATAAGGTTTCGGTTAGGTTAGTTTTCTTTACAAATACTTCTGCCATTCGGTGCACAACTCTAAATTTTTTTATAAAAATGTGTGTTTATGGTTAGAAAACTTTCACCATACGTAGTAAATTCTGAACTCCAGTGTATAAAATTTTCAACTATTCAAGTAGTAGACCAGTGTAAATAAAATTTTCAACTATTCAAGTAGTAGATCAGTTTATTGACACTGGTAAAGTGTATATAAAAACTTCAACTATTCAAGCAGTAGACCAGTGTATTGACACTGGTCAAGCGAGAATAAAAACTTCAACCATTGAAGTAGTAGACCAGTGTATTGACACTGGTCAAGTGTTAAATAATAAAAATAAAAATCAACCATAGTTTTAGAGGACCAATGTATTCACAATGGTCCAGTGAATGACAAATTTGTTTTGTCTTAATAAACCAATGTAAGAACATTGGTTCAGTGTTAATCAAAATAACAATTTTTTCTTCCCTCCTTTCAATTGATTGGTCCAGTGAACGACAACTTTGCCATCAAAATAAAAACAAATTTTTTTTTTTTTANTCCCTCCTTTCAATTGATTGGTCCAGTGAACGACAACTTTGCCATCAAAATAAAAACAAATTTTTTTTTTTTTAACATTTGCCTAGTAAATGGCAATTTATTTTCGTCTTATTAAACAAATAATAAATTTTTCCCATTTTTCTTTTACAATTATGCTGTAAGCAAACTTCACTGCAAATTTAGCTATACTGAACATCATTTTTTATGGTTCGCTTGGTATTCTCATTCCATGCAAATTTAAACAGTATAGACAAAAAAATTTTTTTTTTTTCTCTTTCATCTATATACTACACACACCCCATGCATAATTTCATCTTCTTTTTTTTCGTTTATTNAATGGCAATTTATTTTCGTCTTATTAAACAAATAATAAATTTTTCCCATTTTTCTTTTACAATTATGCTGTAATCAAACTTCACTGCAAATTTAGCTATACTGAACATCATTTTTTATGGTTCGCTTGGTATTCTCATTCCATGCAAATTTAAACAGTATAGACAAAAAAAATNGGTATTCTCATTCCATGCAAATTTAAACAGTATAGACAAAAAAAATTTTTTTTTTTCTCTTTCATCTATATACTACACACACCCCATGCATAATTTCATCTTCTTTTTTTTCGTTTATTCATCTCTTCTTCTAAAAATGATTTCTTCACCCTTCTCGAAATTATGGTCTATCATAGTTAAAGCATTTCTTCCGTATTAGTTCAACATTATATGAATTACAGGTTCTACAAAATATTATAAGCATTTATTTACAAAACTATCATTATTCATTTCCATATTTAAAGTTAAATAATTTTACCTTTTTAGTGAGTACCACTAAGTAATGCGCAGGTAAATTCACCCGGTCATATTTATTTAAAATGTGAGGATGTGTGATAAGTATTGTGGCCAACACATCACAATATATTTGTAAACTCTCCACATCATCGTTTAGATCCAAAATCAGCTTTTCTGCTGATGTTGGCTAATTTTTAAAAAGACAAATACTATTCAGCCAAAGGTGAGGAGAAACTTTTTCCTCCACCTCTTCACTATAAATCAAACCTCCTTCGATATTTAAGCACATGTCGTCGATATACTGAAATTCTTGAAGCAATTGTCGCACTGCTTCCGTCACATAGATGTCATTCCAGGTCCTTGGTTGTGCGGCCCGTTGTTTCAGTTTCCACAGTAAACTCTTCTTTTAAGGCTTATTTTGTCTGCGCGACATTCTTGAGAAATATGTACAATTATTAATATTGCTTATATGAAACACCTATAATCTCTTACGTTCTATCCAAAACTCCCAAAGATTCCAGCCAAACTTTCAGCGTTAGAGCACTCAAAGCTAATTCAGCTATTGTTTTCAATTAACATGTAAAGTTTTAAATTGCACAAAATAATCTAAAGGGTACTTATCAACTCATCTAAGAGAACCGTACTAACTTCTACACACTTTTCTATACGCAGTTTTTTTAAAAACCAAAGAAGTGCGTGTTTAGATTATTTTTTAGATTTCATTTCATTTCCAACAGCAACCATTTCACCAACATTGCACATCGACCTACATTCAGAACTTTAATTTTTTTCGCAATTTCTTGTAGTAATAATTTTACCACATTTTCTTTAATACATTAACCACGCAGTTTCCAATTACTACAAAGAGATTTGAAATAATTTTTCAAGTAAGTTCAAGTATATCAATCATCACCCTTTAATTACATTATAGTACTACGTCCCTACCAGGTAAGACTTCTCATTCCCTCTTAGCAACGAGTGACAGTGGGATTATAAGATTTTACAAAATTACCTTGTGTAATTTTCCAAAAACAAAAACTTACAGTGACTAACTAATACAAAGTGAATTACGAAGTTCACATTTCGTAACGTTACGAGTCATCTCGCATACTAAATCATATTACATAACAGTTAAAAGTAATATTGTGAATACGTTCATAATATACTTTTACCTTTACAATGACGACCACTCCAAAAGCCCGTTTATTCCCAGTGTCCCCTCCAACCTATAATGTTCTCACCACCGAAAGTGCTAGTGACTTTTTGGAAGCATTCTCCTTGTGTGCAGGTGCCAATAAGTGGAGTGAGGAAATTATGACAACACAGTTTCTTTTCCTTTACGTTCTGCAGCACTTGACTGGTTTCTTAACCACATTAGTGCGTTAAAACTAAAACACATACGTGAGACAACCGTCTACAGAGACCCAACATTTAAAGAATTGAAAGAAGCTTTCATTCAAGTGTTTAGTCGTCGCTCTTACAGAGACGAGGCTATAGAAAGGATTCTTAATCGTAAGAAACGCGAATCAGAAACATTGGACGCTTTTGTCCAAGTTTTCAGTAAACTACTGAATTTTTGACACAAAAATGGAAGAAACGGATAAGATTCGTTCCACTTCGCGTGCAGTCCCAGTTNGTCTACAGAGACCCAACATTTAAAGAATTGAAAGAAGCTTTCATTCAAGTGTTTAGTCGTCGCTCTTACAGAGAGACGACTGCACTTCGCGTGCAGTCCCAGCTAAATAGCTTGCGCAGTGTTAGCAGAATAACCCGACCACACTTGAACAGTTTTGTGATAATTATCGCAATGCTGAATATGTGGAATCAATTATTCACAAATCTGAATCAGAATCAGTACTAGCTGTTAAATTAGGGGAAATTGCAAAGAAGTAGCTATTAACGTTATAGTGCAGGCAGCGACAGCAGCCTCTAATCAAGTGTTACAAAGTGAATCTAAGCAACCCAGGTTACAACCATTTCTTAATACAGTGAATCGTAAGTTTAATTCCACACAGGTAAGTACATCATTCCCTCCCTAACAGTTCAATCAAGAGCATAATACTCCAAATATAAGCTCATGTTATCGCTGTGGTATGTTTGGACATTCACGCGCATTGTGCACACGTAAAGTGTTTTGTTCAACACATAACTCCACAAATCATGACAGTTCCATTGTCTTGGAGTATTTCCTCAATCGAATTCTTTAAACAATTATGGGAGAGCACTTCACTCCAGTTCAGTGATGCGACCATCCAGGTTCTTTGACCTATGTGGTTACATGAATCGTCCGAACCGTCCGATTTCTACGATTTGGATAGCTTCAACCAACAGTTTCCAAATACGTGCTCCCCCGAACCAAGCCTTATATTTTCGACAACCAATTCGTCAGGGACAATACATACGTCCACATACATTCCGACCAACAACTACGCAGAACTTTCACAATCAAAGAAACCAGTGAATAATCGTTTTGATTTACTTTCCTCTAATATCGCACATGATCCAAAAGAAAATATTTCATTTATTACAAATTCTGATTCTTTAATATTACAGATTGGCATGGCATGCGGACTTATCCGTATACCAATTTTAATTAATGGGTTTTCAGTGTTAGCACTTTTAGACTAAGGTGCTACGAAATCACTACTACATAGTGATTTTGCTTCTCAAATGGATCCACTCCATTCTGATATTCAGTTAGTAAGAATAACTAATGATTTTCTTTGTATTTTAGGTATTTCTAGGTCTTCTATTAAAATTGGGGAATATGTTACTATATTTCCACTTATTGTAGTTCACGATTTTAAATTGCCAGCATTATTAAGGAGTGACTTTCTTCAACATGCAGCCTCTGTAATAAATTATAGAGATAATTTGATTCAAATTAGAAATCAAACATTACCAATTCATTCAGTGACATCCACTCATTCTAGTAAATCTGCCATTTGTATCACAACTCACTACTTTCCTTCAACAGTTTCTTGTGAACTGCCCTCCATTGCCGAAAGTGAAGTGCACAAATTAATATTTTATCCGCAATCATTCATTCTTCACGATATTTTAAGCGGTTTAATCATTCTGAACTCTGATCAGTGGCGAATGATTTCACTTCCTCTGTAATAACCACTTCACAGCAAAACAATCGGTTACCTACTCCACAATTATCATCAATCGCACATTCTCCCATTTATTTAACGATAAACAAGCACAGTAAAAATATCCTCAAGGATGGTTCCAATATAAAGGCCCTCAGGGAAGGTTTATTAACAATTATCGTCAGGGATGGTTCACATAAAAAGGCCCTCATGGAAGGTTTATTAACAAATACCCTTAGTGATGGTTCATTACCAAATATCCTCAGGGATAGTTCCATAAAGTCAAATAAAGTTGAGATTTGGACATCGAGCCAACATGACAATCTCTATTATTTCTTGTTACGTTAAAACTGAACCTCAGACATGGCATTCACTAATTTCACTAGTTCAAATGACTATTAACTCAACCCAACACACCAGTACGGGTTTTAGCCCATTTTATTTATTATATGGTAGAGAAATGTTTCGACCAGAAATGTAGAATAGGTCTCAACTTCTCACGGGGTGGAAAGAAAAAGGTAAAAAAATGGACGAATTATGGGAATTGACTCGTTCTGCTTTACAAAAAGCTCAACAAACTTTGAAGGCTAAAGTTGATTCTACCCGAAGGAATCAAAGTTATAGCGTAGGTGATATTATCACCTTACAATTTAAAGTTCTTCCCATAGAGGGTCAAGCCTCCAAGTAGACCCCTAAGTACAAGAACAGATATAGAATAGAAGAGAAACTATCCGTTTTAAATTACAGACTTCGCGATTTAGTTACTAAACAAACGCAAGTAACGCATTTACATCGAATGCTATTAGTGTCTACTTTAACAAACAAAGAGGATGAACCACAGACTTCCTACCAATCTCGTGATGACTTATTATATCTATCTAATGCTGAAACCCTTATTCAGTATCTCAAAGTAATCAAATTTGATAAAAAACATTGAACCAAAAATCAAGCATACCTNGTGATGACTTATTATATCTATCTAATGCTGAAACCCTTATTCAGTATCTCAAAGTAATCAAATTTGATAAAAAAACATTGAGCCAAAAATCAAGCATACGTAACGCTAAAACTTAATCCTTACAAAATACAATTCTATGTAATGTATTTACCATTAACCATGGATTTAGNTAACGCTAAAACTTAATCCTTACAAAATACAATTCTATGTAATGTATTTACCATTAACCATGGATTTAGTGATATCCATGCAACATAACTTAGCCACTAATAGAATAATTTTCATAAATTGTTGGCCTATAGATGAAGTATTCATTCAAAATATAGCTTCACGCCCAATTACTTCATTTAGTCACATAAAAGTAACAAATCCCAAGAATATACATATATATTACTTAGGGGTAATTACGCCAAAATAAATTCGGTGAGAAGAAGTTTAGAGCCACTTTTTGAAACAAATTGTTATTGAGTGAAATACTGCTCTTTGGCAACATTTTCACTCACTTCATTTCACTCTCACTCTTACTAAAATACTTTAGATTTGCCCTAAAATTGCGAATTAGTTCAATTTTAACTATGCGTTCGTTTCCATTCGTCCGGCATAGTGGAAGGCAAGTTAAAATTGCGAATAATATCAATGAAATTATTACTGATATTATTATTATTACTATTATTATTACTATAAATTTACATATAAAAAAGTTCAGATAATTTATCCTTGCCTTGGCTGGATTTCACCACTCCTCATTCAGCAAAACATACTCATCAATCATCAATCATCAACTTTTGATTATTGCTGATAATGAGTCTTTCACCATAACAACTGAAATTTTACTCATCACTCATCAAACTTTTTACACACTTTGCTGAGTGATTAGTTGATTTCAAATTATTAGTCAACTAATTATTTGGCCTCAATCGTTTTGTATGCTCAACCCTTGTCACCATGGCTAATTCTCAAACTTTTGACTAACAGAAAAATTAATTAAAAATGTTAAAATGAATTGGGTTTTGTAGAACACGGTGGCTCAAGTCTTTGGAAGTAAAAAAGGTCATGGTAAGTGTCAAAATTTATAAATTCATCAGGGTTATTGTTGTAGTAATTAGTTGTATTATTCACAGGATACGGTGGCTCGAGTCATGGTAATAGTGGACACGGTATATATTTTGAAATTTCTAAATAATTTATGAGGTTACCAATAATTAATTTTAATTTCATATAGAACAAGGTGGGAGTAGAAGACATCAAAAAGGTCAAGGTCATAAGAAAGGACATTCCAGAAGTAGTGGTGGTGGATACTGACAAACTCATCAATATTATGAGCAAAGTAGGTCAACACTACAAAATAGTAGCTTGTCACTAGAGGTCAACTTTTCAAAAAAAATTGTTTATTTTTTAGGTTATGACGATATGAGTGAGGAAAAGGATATGGAATAGGGTCAGGTCATAGTGGACGAGGTAGAAAACTTATTCTCAAATGTAACCAAAAGGTGGTCAATCTCAATGTCAATTGTTTAATATATTATAATATTTTTGTATTCAGAATAGGGTTACAGTTAGTGATTGCAATTTTCGGGAAAATTACCCTAGTAACGGGAAACGAGAAATTCCCGAATTTCGGGAGATTCCCGGGTTTCTCGAAACGAGAAAAAAACAAAGGTAACCATGCAAAAATTAACAATTATTCATATCCTATAATTATTAACTTTTGAAAATCCACTTACTTTAACTGTGAAAGTAGAAGCAAAAAAATTTACAATAAAAGAATTGAGAGAAATTGGTATAAAATGAGTCAAGTATATCACAACAGACTGTAAGAATTAACTAAAGAATGAAGGATGAGGGTGTCAAGTCAAATGAGTTGTTCAAATTAATTTTTTATTGTTATTTTAGGTGTTTGAGAGTAAGATTTACCTCTCTTCGGAAATAATTCGTTGCTTGTAAACCTGTTTTTGTGATCTCTATTTCTAATGAAATAAAAATTGATTTAGGAATAATCAAAAATTTTGGTAATAAATTTAGGCAACAGGAAGTAACCTTATAAGACCAAAATAAAATAAAATAGGCTCAAAATAGATTGCGTGTAAAGTTGTAGGAGGTGTGGCAGAGTGGTTTTGGCTTAGTGTTATGTTCCTGTGAGAAAGTGAGTAGCAGGGGTTCGAGTCTTGCTGACCTCATCCTACTATTTTTTTCTTGTTTAAAACTCTTAAAAGACTAAGCGAATGGAATTTCTTCCATCCTTTTCTAAAATCTAAAATACACAAAAGTTTATTTTTTGTAAAATCTCAGTATTTAGGAGTTCGCTCGAAAGAGTCTGCTTTATTCACTCACCATCTTGATTGACCTCTAGAGGTCATTAATTTGGCGTGAAAAATGAAAAACTTTTAACTCCATGCCATTGTGTGTAAAAGTTTTTGATGTTACCAGCGGACAAAACGAATGGAAAAATATCCGTCCTCTTAGAAATGGTACCGCCGGTAATGGTTTATGGTAAAGGTTCACTGTAACTTACAGTGAACCTTATCCAAATACTGAATATAAAACTGTCGATGTCGTCAAATCAATTTCACTTTTTCAACTCACTTCACCACTTTATCGAAGTCACAAGAAACGCGATAGATTGATCGATAACCTTGAAAAAGTTTAATTATACCAGAATTAGAAGACTTTCGAAGAAATTAGTCAACGTATAACTATCGAGAATCAAGAAACCTTTTTGTCATTAATGGTGAAAATCTGAATGAGTCTGAGTAGATGAAGGCATTTTTATAGCAATTTGTTTAATAACTAAAATGAGAGATTAAAGATTTTATATTTTTCTTGAATTCAAATCAACTATCATCTGGCTCGTGAACAGCTTGTGTTCTTGTAAAATTTTAGACAGTAGGGACATCGTGTCTTCATTTCTTTTTCTGATTCTAGAACTACTGCTCCGGACATATTGGTCTGTACTAATTCGGTGTGATCTCAATGACTCTTGTAGAATATTTTGTAGAATATTCATCTCCACACCAACATTATTACTAGACCATGTTTTCGTTCTTGTGTCAACAAAAAGTAGTCTCTTTGTGATTCGTTCGTTAGAAATAACATTTGACATTAGATTAAATTAGTCAGCTAATGAAAGTTAAAATTTTAGAGGCCTACTAATTTAATTATAATTTATAATTATAAATTATAATTATAAATTATAATTATAAATTATAATTATAAATTATAATTATTAGACGAGTGGATAAAATTTTAATTACTGCAGGATAAGATCAAGGTTTTTTTGAGAACATTTCAGAAGACTATACCAAATGACGAAAATACTCCACACGTATATCGTCCAATACCTGAGTATGTTCCTCGCACCAATAACCCGAATTGACGTATTTATTCACACGGACCGCGTTACCATAACAATTTAAATCCTTCACATGCCTCAGTATCCAACCAGTTCAAACCTCGAGTTCTTTCAGACGCGCTGTCAAACGCCCAACTTACATTTCTTTATGAGATGATAAATAAAACACAAACCGCAAATATGCAACTCCTAGCAAAACAAGTTTGTAATACACAACGTCAAACTTTAATGCTTGCGCGATCTCTAGCCGAAGTAGGTAGTCCCACACATGTTCGCACACTTTTAGGTTCAACTCCGTATGCAGTGTATTCAAGCGGAGATATTTTATCCACATTCAAGTGTCATGAAGTGAACCAATATCATTTCGTCGATACTAGTAACCTTACTAACATTGATACGTGTTATCGCGAACCCAAAATACGCTTTCAACTTGGCTCTCAAATTTTAAGTGGTTATTTGCGCCCGTTATCCAGAGAAATTGTCATGGATCCAACACGTATATTGTGGCCGTTTCCACCATTCTATGTCGATCTTGAAGACACGCATTGAGTTCTTTTAATCAGTGACGTATACATGATATTAAATGTTACAATATCACCGTTAGCCTATGCAAATCAGAATAACATATCCATGCCAAATATTGCCTTTAGCAGTATCGGTGTTTATAATCGGCAAGATTTTTCTGGCCTTCAAACGCTTTATCGTTAATAACACAAATGCAGGCTCCATCAGCACTTGATAATATTATTACTACTCGCATTATAGGTAGACCTCTTTCTTTTGAACAACTAGGAATTGCACAACATTTAAGACAACTTACTTTTTATCCGATTCAACGTTTAGTCATACAAATTGTGTTAGTATAGGTTAGTGTTGCAATTTTATTCGTTGTGCTGAAAGTGATGTGGTGTTATCGAGCTCGATTGTCCCTATTACTCACGGGCAGATGTTCTAAATCAAGTCCGCAGGTACTTGATATTCATGAAATCGAGATACTCTCATTAGAACATAACGACGCCACTGCTGCTCAGGCATCGGAAAATTCTGATTCTAATAGAGAATTACCCATTTTTTTGTGAATCACCAGTTACCCACCAACCAATTAAGACAGTGTATCCTTCGTGACTTCGTCTTTTGAAACAAAACCTTTAATATATCCACTTCGTCCGCTTGTTCATGTCATAAATGGCAAAATATACAAATTACAGTTCCAACCACAAATCCCGGACCACATACTCTTTTGTTAGCAGAACTACTACATGAGCGACATTAGACCAATCGACTAAAACAAGTTAAAAGTGTTTCCCTCATTAAACATAGTACTTTGTTTAAAATGTCGTTCAACCAAATTTCGTTCACAAGCCATTTCAGTGTTTAACGTATTAACTACAGTAAGTATTCCAATTGCGCAACGAACTCTGAATGGCCATATCAAATTATACCCACTCCCTTCTCCCGTACCCAACCTTTATTCTGATTCTTTATCATTTCCCACACGTTGTTGATACCTCTCCGCAAAGTGTTAATGCTTCATTAGACAATAAGATGCGCCAATGTGATGAATGTATCCAAGCTGTAATTACAAATCACTCTTCATCAGTTTATCAGGTAATTACAATTGATTTATTAAGTTCAAATGCAGAAACTCGTAAAAAAGGTAAACCATGTGTTCCAACAGTAATAACTATCATTGATAACCCTAATGAACCATTACCTAGTTTGTCATTACAAGTAACAACGCTAGATCCACCCAATATAATTACAGCACTGCCGAGTTCACCATCGGAAACCTTGTATTTTGACGCAAAAACAGTAGTTTTTGAAACGGACAGTGTACCAATAATGGTTGATTTAGTTTCAGATGATTAATCGCTTCCATCTACCAGTGACATCACAGTAAGTCCACTGGTAAACAATTACAATAATGATTCACATTCAATAGCATTGTTAAATCGTTAACTTCGAGTTTTAATACCTCCAATCAGTGATCGTAAACTACTGGTGTCTTTCTCCCGATCTCTCAATCCTGCTTTTGAGGTGGATACAAATACTCGTGAATTATTGGAAGTGCTAAGTGTTTATCCAGCAGTTACACATAATAACATTCTTAGTGGTAAACCAGTTCCAACTTTATTATTTCCAAATCCTTTACTCCCCACTTTACCATTACAACCACTCTACACAGTTTCTACCGTACCTTTAACTCCTTACATAGCAATTAGCACCCCTCATGTTATTAGAGACAGTGTATATATTGAAACTTTTAGTGATGACTTAAATCTTGTTCATTTACAGGATTTAGAACCAATATCTGATGACAAAGCGTGGGAACAACAATCCGTAAACCTAAACTCTCTTATTTCTACCATTCATTTTCCGGATTTTTCAACTATACATTCAGGTTTGTCGAGGCGATTCAATACCGCCCTCACCTGTTGTTGCATCACCTGCGTATACAGATGATAAAGCAACACAAATTGACATTCTTTTGTTCGAACTACTTCCTATTACTGAAATTAACTTTAATTTGTACGCGCGACGCCATATCGTTGACTTAATTACTTGTCGCCTTCGTCATGAGTCTCCCAATTCATTGGGGATAAGTGATCACGAACTTTACTTATTGAGTCAACGAGATAAACAAGATACCAACGTTTTGCACGCCTCCCTTTGGTTGGAAGACAATACTAGCAAAGTACTGTTTTCATTGTCCTACCCAGGGACAAAAATTCCACGTTATTTTCCCTAATGCAAATTACCCAAATATAACAATTGTGAAATTAACTTTTTGTTTTGAGTGATCCGCTACGAGTTCGTGAACATTTGGCTCGCATTGATCAACATAATCCTATTGCCGGCGCTTTGCAACCAACAACTGTCACAACGATTATACCAGTTACACCTAGTGTTATACTTGCTACTACTTCTTTAGTTCCATATGGACAAAGTTTTTTATCACTAAGCCCAACCAATTCTTCTACCAGCTTTTCAAATTCTACCAGTGGTACCTCTACTAGTATCACTAGTGCTTCTTCTTCTTCATCTAGTGTTGCAGCAAACATCAGTGTCCATTCAACATCCAACACAGTTAAGTTTAACCAAATACAGTTACCACCTTATTCAATAATATCTATCGCTATCGATTTAGATAACTTTTCCTTTATTTCTGGTAATAGTTTAACATCTACTCCTAACCGTACTCCTGATTTTCATACCCCACCTTCATCACCGGAACTCGACTTAATTGCTGATAACGAAGAATTTTAAACATAACGCAGATTCTAACATGTATCGAGTTATTGGATCCCCACACTCCTGTCTTACATTTATTTCAACATTATTTTATAATGTAAGAAGTGAGATGGTGGCCCATGGCACCCATCCCACTTCAAATTCCTCACCTGCTATAAAATCTAGGTGCGAGAGCAACAGCTCTCGGAACTTGGAAAATAGCAGGCGAGTAGAGTGAACGTGTAAGTGTAACTAGTTAGTGAACTCATGTGAGCTCAATAATAAATTATCCGCTTGGATAAAAAATCTAATAAATAAATCTCACAGAGAATAATTTGAAAACAAATATTAAAAAGGATTCAAGAATTAAGAAAAGTGGTTAGAAATCTAAGATGATGGAGATAGCTTGCTAGTTATCTCGTTACAATTTCTCACAGCCAAGTCACTTTTTCAGTTACACTACAAACACCGCAGCGACAATTTACGGTTACAAGTACACTTGCAAATATTAATAAAGATTTGTGACGCAATATCAATGTCAAGGTGACAATTTCACACTTTTATAACACTGAACACTACCTTGATAACTCTATGCAAAGTGGACGAAAACAGACAAGTTCCATTTCATTGAGTTCATCGACAGCTTCCCGACAGTCCAAGAGAACTTGAAGAATTTTACCAAGTCCACCTAAAATCGCAACTACACGTAAACTACATCCCAAAAAACCTAAGCTTCAATCCCTAGCAGTTCATAGTGACCCTGACTCACCAACCGAATCAACAATCCAAGATAATTCATCAATTCGAGTTACAGCTCCAACCATTTCTGAATTTTGCGTCGACCAACCACTACAGTCGGATGTCAATCCAGGTACATTTGTTTCTAGCCATATTTTTCTACCCAACTACAAAATCTAGATTTGAATTTCGAATCTGAAATCGACACTGACGACGCCGATTTCCACGATACAGATTTCCGCGCTGACAGTAGAGTATCTATCACTCCGGATTTAGAGTTGCTCATAGATAGATCTCCCACACCTGGGGTATCTTTGGTCAACATGGCGACCGTCGTAAACGAACCCAAATTTATTTTAAAAGCAGACAAACGACCGACTTTTCGACAGAAAATTACTGATAAATCATTCAAAAATTTCCTCATTAAATTCGAAACTTGGGCCACTAGTTTAGGACTCCATGAGAAACAGAAAAAAAGCAATTGACATCAGCTATTGAAAATTACGAAGCGGAACAATGGTTCTCCATCCATCACACCAAAATCGAAGACAACACAACCTGGGACACTTTAAAAAAAAGTTTTCTCACCAATTGTCCTAAAGACCAAGAGGAAAAGATCTAAAAATGGTGGACATCTCCAACCAAGGGCAAGAAATATCCGAAAATTCTTTAGCTTTTGTTAGACGCATTCGTTATCTATTAGTTGACAATTGGGACCAATACCAAGAAGCTGAACTATGTGAGGGAATGGTCAAGCAAATGCTACTCGCCGTTCGACGATTCGTCCAATACCGTGGCATCCCCAATACATGGGAAGCTTTAGTTAAAATCATCGACGAATACAAAGGCAAAGGAATGAAAGACCTTGACCATCTATCTAAACATGTCAATTACCGGCGCAACAAAACCCAATGTCGAACAAGACAGAACAGAAAAACTGTGAAAGCTTTTAAAGAACTTAGCATACAAGTAATCCAATCAAATGACCAACAACTCGCTACACACCAAAACCGACGTGACTATCCAACAAATGCACCCAGATTATACACTTCAACCAGAGGATTCTACCAACGACGCGGACGCGGCAGAGTTTTTCAACAAAATATCAGAAGTCGTGACTTTCAAAACAAACCACGCTGCTACGGATGCAACAAAAATGGACATACCATCGCCATTTGCTATCAAAACCAATACGGACGAGGAGGATATAGAGGTAAGTATCCCAGAGGACGAGGTCAACCCTACCGGAATCCATTCTACTCAACTCCGGTACCACAAAACAAAAATCGATATTCAACATACCAGGGAAACGCCCCAGGGCGGGTATAGAGCCCCCCCCCTCCCCAGCAAACCAATTATGATCCTATTAACCGATACGAACAAGTGACACTTTGATTGGACTATTTGTGACAAACTGTTGAATATTATTATCTGCACAATATTTTTTCATTTATTTTTCCATAAATTCTGTTCCAGAATCGCTTTGTAGCCTGAGACATTTATCTCCGGATCGATAAATAATTTTGTCTAATCCATCACGAACTTCAGTACATGTTTTTCGACGAACAGGTTCTAACCAACCCATTTTTGTGAACGGATCTAAAACTGCTAATATATATCCTTTTTGATAGTTTGATTTTCTATATTTTTGAATGTCAATAAGGTCTACAACAAAATATCTATTAATAACAAACTACATTCATGTTGACTCTTATACCTTACCTATTCCAAATTGATCAAATGGTGTACGACTATATACAAATCTTTGTGGTATTTTTTTATTTGAAGGATGGTGGAGTGCATAACCCTTACACTTTTTTTAAATCTTATGAACATTCTTGAAACCTACAAATTTATTTACTTTGAAAAAGTTTGAAGCTCCTGAATAACATCCCGCATTTTGAGGGTCTAAATATGCTTCCACTATGTCGTTGCTCATGGCGATTGTTCGACTAATTTTTATTTAACTATTTACTTCTTATATAATGCTTTGACTAAGCTTTACCTAGTTTAGTTCAATATATTCAAGCATCATGACCAAACTCATTAAAAAGAATGTGGAGTTCCTAAGAACTATCAGTAAATCTACACCTGCTAAGCGGAAAGCATGTATACGAGGTGCTAATGCAGATCAGTTAAAATAAATTCAAGAACCCATTCTTAACGTTACAAACAAAAATGTTCCTATAAAACATTGTGTACTAAAAAATTGAAACCATACAAAAATATTCTTGAAAAACTTACATTCAGAAATTCGTCAATTCGAACAAAAAAGAAATTGTTGTTACAAAAGGCAATATTTTACCTGCATTGCTACCACCTGTTTTAGCGTTTCTCGCAAGTCAACTATTAAATTAACGATGGTAAATCGGATGAAACTATTTCCAGAACATGTTTACAATAAGCTAATACTTCTTGCTAAAAAAGAAACTGAAAATTCATCTTTGATTCAAAAAGATAAAGAAACAATTTTACATCAAGACATACCAGATGATTTAAAAATTTTGTTGTATCAAGAACTTGCAAGAAATTTTGCAACAAAGCAAAGAAATATCAAAAATACCCCATTGCTGGTAAAGAATGTCTCCCAAATTTTCTGAATACTAAAATTGAACCATTGGAGCGAATGAATTTTGTAAAAGAATCTTAAATGGATCCATTCAATAAAATTGCAAAGAAACTGAGAGGTATACGTGTCACTGGAATATTGAATTATTTCGACTCTTTAAATATTGTTCCAAATAACGAAGGAGAAATTGTTATTGACGGAAGAACAATTCCAGGTACCGAATATGAACAAATAGTTTTGAAACTTGCTAAAAATAAACTACCACAGCGAATGGGAGGCATAGATGAAGTGCTCGAAAAAATTGTACAATTTTCAGCTACACCAAACATATTTCCGAGATCTACACTTTCTGGTTTGCATACACAAAGCGAAAATTTATCTCCATTTTTGGAAAGATCCAAAAATCAAAACGTACTGAGAATACACGCTGGACTACTATTAAATAATTTTATTTTTTACAAACACAACATTGATCAATCAAATTTTTTGTTGTACCTTTTTCAAATTTTTTCATAATAAATAATTTTCTTACAAAATTGCTAACAATCTTATCATTTCGAACAAAATCTTTTGTAAACATACAATATATAGAAGACATAGGACATGAATTTAATCTTTTGAAACTAAAAAATATAACATAATGTCCACACTTATTTGAATTTGGTCCTTGGACACATAATCTATTTTCCAAAAACCGAAACATTCAACAGTTTTGCAAATTGATGAAAGTATAGCGAGTTATCCATTATTCCTGACTCATAGCTACAAAAAAAAATCTATTTCTGCGCCACGTCTTTTCACAAATAGTCCAACCCAATGTTCTCCATCTTCCTGGCTGCTTTGGTTATTAACACAAAGTGCCAACGGATATCTTTCAATCTTGAGTTGTAGTAAATAGTCACAAGGAAGAACTTCGCATTGGCCATTCTACCTTTTTGTAAGAGGAGCGAGGCAATCGTAAATTTCTGTTGTATTCATGTTTCTTTTGAAAAATCCTTAAAATATATTTGTTTATCTACATTTATATATAAGACCGATTGGTAATCAGCGTATACTACAACGCTTATTGTGCTTGTGAGTGTTGTCTTAAAGCGCAGATTAATAGCAACGTTGCCAAAAACTGTCTCTCATCTGCCTCAAGTTGAAGACATGAAGAATTTTACCATTCTTGAATTCACTGAATTTAATGTCAACTCCTGTGTCGCAGTTTGCCGTTTCCAAATTTTCAAACAAAGATAGGTAAGTCTATACTGATCTACCTTCAGCAATGTCAAGATCGGTGGATTGCTCTGCGACTCCCTCCCCATTCACTTTAACAGTAATGTGCGTGAGACCATGATCTCCAAAAGATAAAGGATTTGTAGCATAGGAACCATGTAGGTTAGCACTTGGAACCAATCCAATAACAATTCGGTCTGGGAGATGTGCAGAGATTAAATTTTCATTTGTGTTTTGAAGTGTTCCAGTTGGTTTTCATATCTACAAGACGGTTTGGATATACTACAGGATTTCCAGCTTCCAAATTTTTCAAATGTGCAGTTGTATTGATGGTAAGAGAGCATGCTTCTTTACTAAAAGTTTAGCTTCCATTATTTGGAATTTGACGCTCTGATGTGTACTCCGTTTACATTGGATACAAAAGGAATCATTCGAACGATGTAGTTGGATTCTCACATCTATTCCAGGTATTAGATATCTGGGTTGAGTAAACAATTCATTTTGTAGTCTATCAGCCATCTCAAAAATTTTGCTTTCATCCACCATGTCTTTTTGCTTAATCCAACCAGGATTGGCAGTATTTATTTCCGATTCAGTCCTAGTAAACATAGACGCTTCACCAATATTCTTGACATAATTTTTAGAGTAACCCAAAAAGTTTTCGATACAGGATCTGTATGGGTAGTAGCTACATTTGCTTGTTATTTCCATTTCATTCAAGTAGACACTAACTTTGTCGATCATACAATGCAAAAAATTGTTTACAGGTGCATAATTTAATACTGTTGGATCTGTCACTTATGGTAATGCTGTGCCATTTTCTCGAGTCAGTTTGCCGCGTATGTAAATTTTTGACTCTGCAAAATCAAGATATTGAGTTTCATTTCCCTGAATAAAAAATGTAATAGGTGCAGTTCTGTCTGATACAGATGTTATCGGATGAGATTCAACAATTGACGTTGATTGAATAGTTATATCATATCTGGGTTCTTCAAATATTGTAGTCTCGCTCCTTACAAAGTCAATACGCTGTGGTTTTGATTTTTGACTCATTTTGTTAACGAAACACAGATGAATGCTTTTGTTTTTTATATTTCTAGATTATTTGTTTCTTTTGTTGAACATTTCTGATTTTGTCACACCTCTTCTTCGTTTTATTTTACTTAATTTAGTTTTTTGCTTTCTTTTGATACTCCTGCGACGAATACCACTTCCAGACTGAGCTACCAATTGTCTACCAACTCCTTTTAATGCCTCAAGTGAATTGTCTTTCACACTGTCCATAACATTTCTATTATTTTCAAGTACATCAACCGCAATATTCTTTAGTGCTGTTTTTGCAGCTGGAAAAATAAACATTGTTGCAAATGGTAGTAATTTTCGTCCCAAATTAGCAAAAAATGATCCAAAGCCTGACCCTCGTTGTCTTATTAAATTGGGCTTGTAGAATACAAGATGTTCGGTAAACCCATTTCCATATTGAGGGCTAAAAAGTTTGTAAAGACTTTCAACTTCTTCATTATTATACATTTTAGTATTTCCTCTGACGAAAGTGTAGTGTTGCTTGGAATGTTCCAATTGACAATGGAAGATGATTACCACTTTCACTTCTTATATACAGATGGATGTAATCAATATAGTTGATGGATAGCGGAACATATTGTAAATGTGTGAATTTGTGAGTTGTTACTACTCCATCAGTTCCAGAGTAGTTTAAAATACGAAGTATTGGAGCCATTTCATTACCAATATATTGGGGTTCAACAATATTAGCATATAAATAATTCCTAGTTTGTCCATAATTAAATTGANAAATACGAAGTATTGGAGCCATTTCATTACCAATATATTGGGGTTCAACAATATTAGCATATAAATAATTCCTAATAATGTACAAAACCGCCCAGAATAGAACTTTCACTTACAACTTTAGTCTAACAATCCCAGGATACCTAAAATTCTAGAATTGAAAATGATATACTTTTTGTGCTCTTCTCCTAAATTCAGATATTTCATTATAACAGAATTTTCCTTCAAACTAAAATTCAAGAAAGATACCCTTCGATTGATAAAACGGAGTAAATTCGCAATGTGATACAAATCTCTATTCAACGTTAGTAGGTTATAGGTTAACAATACTTTGACCATTGTTTTTGAAAACAATTTTCCTTCGTCAATATATAGCTGTTTCACATCTTCAATTTTAGATTTTGTCTTGACAAATTCAAAATAAATGTTAGCTGGAATCATTTGACTCTTTCCTGATGAATATTCTTCAATAACATCCCCTACACATACAAATTGATCGTAAATTGAAATTTTGAAAAGTATTGTTCCCGCTAGAAGTGGGGTAAACACTGACTCTTTTAAAACATTATTCCGTGTCAGAGCAGAATGTTTTGGTATTAGAATTATTGACTCAACAGGTAACTTTACAAGTTCAGAAGACATTTCATGTTCAAAAGACTGTTTTGGTATTATTTCTTGAATTGTATTGTCTTTGCTTTTGAATTCTTAAATCAATCATATATTTTGCTACTTGTGGCATTATAACCAATGACCTTATGTTTGCAGGTTCTTCTATTTCAGAATTGTCTGCATACCATTTGTCATCGCGATTTTGAATTCTAAATCCTGAGTAATATTCTTCTTTTTCCGTATTTAGTATATTCATGAGTTCTATGAAGGTAGTAATATTTCTTGTAGCTGACACAGGTATTTCCGCCCATTTTACTATCACTGATTCAAAGTTTTTACTNTCTTTGCTTTTGAATTCTTAAATCAATCATATATTTTGCTACTTGTGGCATTATAACCAATGACCTTATGTTTTCAGGTTCTTCTATTTCAGAATTGTCTGCATACCATTTGTCATCGCGATTTTGAATTCTAAATCCTGGGTAATATTTTTTTTTTTCCGTATTTAGTATATTCATGAGTTCTATGAAGGTAGTAATATTTCTTGTAGCTGACAGGTATTTCCGCCCATTTTACTATCACTGATTCAAAGTTTTTACTTATTTCGGAGTTTGTTGCGTTTGGAAACATTCCTTTCTTAATTAGCGAAGACTTCATAAACTTATACGCGTAACTCACGTTATTCCCATAGTGATTTGTTTTGTCTAGAGGATAATCATACTCTAANTTCATAAACTTATACGCGTAACTCACGTTATTCCCATAGTGATTTGTTTTGTCTAGAGGATAATCATACTCTAAACCCACAAAACGCGTTGGAAGTATTATTTCCTGCAGACTTCCATATTCGAAACTCTCTAAAAATCGGAGTATCTTTTTCTATACAATGCTGTTTAAACGTATAAGAACATTCAGCTTAAGCAACCTCATATGTATTACTGTCNGTATCTTTTTCTATACAATGCTGTTTAAACGTATAAGAACATTCAGCTTAAGCAACCTCATATGTATTACTGTCTAAATTAAATGGTCTAGACAACCGATTTCAAAAATTTGATATAGTCTTAGTTGGAAAAAATGTTGGAGACGCATCACTTTGCAGATGTACGTAGAAATTGTCCATTCTCTATTGAGTGTGGCTTGATACTAACAAACTCACCAATGTTGCACTAGATTTATATAATGTATATTTGAAATGTATGCATTTGTACATTTGGTAAGAACTGCTGTTACCTCGCTTCGAAGAAATATAGTGTTCTACAGATTTATGAGAGTTAACTGGGAGTGCGGAATATGCCTACAGTTCTCAATGTTAATAAAATAACATTGAGGACTGTAGTTTACATACAACTATTGTGATTAAAAATTTTCATCAAGCTACTCATCAAATCACGGATCAGTTACATTAATTTCCCAGGAAGTTGCATTAGTCCTAACCCAACCTTTCTCTGAACGACTCGTCAAAGACATCGCGAGTGCAGTTGACCCTCAATCCTTGCTAATTAATTTCAAAAAAAAAAAAAAAAACTTTTCCTCTTTAACTCTTCCCCCTCTTTCCTTCATTTTTAAATAAAGAAATGGCCGATTTCCACATGGAACAAGCCATTGCTAATTTTTTGGCAGGTGCCGAAGTATTATGCGACACCTTCCTAGACCGCTCCGTACGTCATGGTGAGGAAATCGCAACACTTCATATGAAAATTGAACGATTGGTGGACGCACTAGACGACATTCGAACCACTCCTTCACATGTTGTACCCGACGGTCCATCACCGTGCTCCGCCATTGACCCCCTCGCCCCACCATCCGCTTCGATCATACCTTGCCCATCAACTCCCCCATCAACATCTACTGCTGGCCAAACTGCCAACGCTTCCACAAATCCCGTGGAATTTGTTTTTGATACCAATGAAGATGAGGAGGTCACCACAATCCAACAGGTCGGTGGCATTTCGTTGGAATTCCACTTCCCGAAAAATAACACCACTAACCATCGCATCAGCTAAGCACGCTACTCACACCGCGGACATCGTGCTTCCCGCCCAGCAAGTCCTCTACCGCTCAATAGCATGGGACGCTTTCTGGCCGCTCTACGAGAAATAAGGACAACTAACAATTATGACATCGAGTCAACTGCACCCGATCCACAATGAACCCCGACACCACAATGCGACGGAACATTGACCAAGTAAATCTTATACCTATATTTTTTTAATCTTATGCGTCTTCCTACAAAAGCTTGAGCATTCAAAAAAAAACTAATTTATATATACAATAATTATAATAATTACAACATGTTACACCAAAAAAAATTTTTTTCATCACTTTACCTTTCTATCTTTTTAGTCCCAGCTTTTTACTTTTTAGAAGGTTTATTTGGGTATTATTTTAACAGCGCTCCAATTCACACCCCAGGTAATACCAGTTCCGATTGGACTCGGANAGGTTTATTTGGGTATTATTTTAACAGCGCTCCAATTCACACCCCAGGTAATACCAGTTCCGATTGGACTCGGAACTACCGGAATGACTTTTTTTGTGGGGCAAAAATTTTATCCTACGTTTGTGTTGTTGAGTCAGCTGGGCTCAANCAAGTAAATCTTATACCTATATTTTTTTAATCTTATGCGTCTTCCTACAAAAGCTTGAGCATTCAAAAAAAAAACTAATTTATATATACAATAATTATAATAATTACAACATGTTACACCAAAAAAAAAATTTTTTTCATCACTTTGCCTTTCTATCTTTTTAGTCCCAGCTTTTTACTTTTTAGCANACTTGTTAAGCCAATAAATATTTTTATAGTCTGAGTGAGCGGAGCCCAAACATAATCTTCAGACCCTCAAGCAATCCCACACAAAAGTTTTCTGGGCGCTAGAGTTAAAGCGGAGCCGCAAAAAAGGTTTTGGGAGCCTAGGAGTAAAAAACATTGAGAGCGAAATTCAAAAGAAAAGACAGCGTCGAAGCGGGAGCGGAATCAGAAAAAAACGCCGATCATTGTACTTGTATGAGAGTCTTGAGCCCAGCTGACTCAACAACACAAACGTAGGATAAAATTTTTGCCCCACAAAAAAAGTCATTCCGGTAGTGGGAAGGGAACTATTGAATCCCCACATTCCTGTCTTACATTTATTTCAACATTATTTTATAATGTAAGAAGTGAGATGGTGGCCCATGGCACCCATCCCACTTCAAACTTCTCATCTGCTATAAAATCCAGGTGCGAGAGCAACAGCTCTCGGAACTTGGAGAATAGCAGGCGAGTAGAGTGAACGTGTAAGTGTAACTAGTTAGTGAACTCATGTGAGCTCAATAATAAATTATCCGTTTGAATAAAAAATCTAATAAATAAATCTCACAGAGAATAATTTGAAAACAAATATTAAAAAAGATTCAAGAATTAAGAAAAGTGGTTAGGAATCTAAGAGAGTGTATGCTTATATAATTTTCCTTCAATTAATCCAAGTTTCTAGTAAAGTTTCTATGTCTACGGAACAGCGCGATTTATATGCCGCTCTCATACCAGAAGCTGAAATAGCGTTACCTTCAATCGATTCTGAGGTTATTTTATCCCATCAAAATCAATACCAATCTAATAATTGGATATCCAAATTACCATCGCCTCCTTACCGTCCAGTACCCCGATACGTACACAAATCAATCAAGTTATTCCCTCAAATTCCCTTTACACTTCGCAATGCATTAGTAACTCCACCAAAATTAAATCCAATTTTACATAAGTTTCAGGAGTCACACCAGCAAACCTCAATAGTTAACACTTTTTGGACTTTAGGAGTTCTTTACCGGCAATACTTTGGTTGTTTTCAACGTTATACCCATTATATATTATTTATAGTACCATGTCATTTATAGTACCAGTTGAAGTTTCTCACTTGTTTCTCCAATTTCTCACTAATTCACCATATACTGGTTACCATTGTTTTACCAATATTAAACGGTTTCGTAAAACAGCGCTTCATGTTTCTTTCCAACCCATATTATCCATTTTAGATATCCTGGCTATTGTTCAGTTAACTTACGACGAATTCTATAAATGTTGATTAAAGGTATTACTCCAAGTAATACTATCATTCGGTTTTTTGAACCCCAATCACCAATTTGGCATCAACCTTGGTTAAATCGTAGTAGTACCAAATCTAATATTTGGTCAGATTGGAATCCTGATACTCCTGAATCAAGCATAACCTCTTTAAACATTGCGCATTATTGTTTTCAACTTCTCTATCTAGTTGTAGATTTGGGCAATAATCAAATTATCATTGATAATTTATGCAATTACGATCAGCAATGTTTTCTAGGTAATCGAGACGGTTATTCTAGCCAAACTCGATTTGGAATATTGTTGCAGTCTACCACCAACAAGCGTCTTACATACATATCAATGTAAGTTTAATACACAAAAATCTGATTGTTGTTTCTTTTCAAGTGATTATTTATTTTGTGCTTTTTTATTTTTAACGATTTATCCGTATGATCACAATTATACGTGTGGCGTTGCCATACTCCTTGTAAAAGTTTCTCCTGATACATCCTGGAAAAACTTAGATCATACGACATTTCTTAGTATGAATTCGCTTTGTTGAGTGAACGTCTCAGTTTGGAATTTGATCAACCAATTTTGGTTGCTCAATTAGGAAACTGCACTCATCATTAAAACACCGTTATTTTTTTTCTTTAGATGTATACATCCGGACCTCTACACGTTATTTTGTTTTTATGCTTTACCTCTGTCCATGGTATTTATGTACAAACTTTTATAAACCCATCTAATAATGTTTTGCAAAAAATCCAACTACCAGCCCGTTTGGAGCTGGATCCTCAGGATCGAGCTTCAGACACTGAGTATATCAATGTTACTCGACCTCGTTGGGGTCTAGGAGCATTGTACGCACATAGTAAAGGATGTCCATTGAAAATGGATTTGCGTTTTTAGTAGCTGTGACTTTCTGGTCAAACATGAAACCTTCAACAGAGTTCCCAGCTTACGAGTGCTACCAAGTAGTCAAATCCTGGACTAAACCAGCCATACCAGAATACCCATTGAGTCGTTAAAACATCTCTATAAATCCATATGTGTTAGACGACGATCAGTGCACCTTTATGATTACTCAAAAATATTTTCTTACTCAACACGCGCAGCCTTTCATCCAAAAAGAAGTTAATTTGTGAGGAACAACCCAAGAATTGCTTATGGACGAAGAAACATTTTATTCATCAGCGTCTATTAAAACAACTGTTGTTAATTTTTATTTGAGATATACTTCCATTTATTTTGAGCTCGCTAGTTCCTATATTATGTCAAATTCCACCCAATTTCGCCACAGTTGCAAATATGACAGTGGTTGTTGCTGGTCCAATTTAGGCATAATTTTGTTTAATATACCAGATACATTCACCACTAATACCTATGAACTCCGTAATTGCAGAAGTTCTAATTGTTACTTTATACCCTAATATTTTTATTGTCCTTTGTTAGGTTTAACTTTAGTTACTTATGATCAATATAACACTCTTGTTTGTGGTCATCACATCGGTTCTGGTCGAGTCCAGAGTTATTATACTGACCGGCTTAATGCCAGTCATTATAATCAACCGGGTCGACGTATTAGAGAACAGATGAATATGACCATAACTAATGTTTATGAAACAATTTGAGTCGCTAGACCTTCCTTTGTCCAGCTTATCCATTTGGGTACTTGTTCAAATTATCCAAAATTTTTTACTCTTTTAAGAATAAGTAATCACAATCCTTAGTTACTACTAAGTCAAATCTAATTCAAACTGTTTTGTTCTTTAGCCGTACATTGCACTTCTGGGCTTTAGCTGCACTTTATACTCTAGTACTCTACTCCTCTACAACGGCTACCATCATCCATCTGTCCCTCATTCCATTTCAAAACGTTTCTGAGCTGTTTAACTCAACACTCATCACTAATTCTACTATACATCGTTTGATTACCTCCATTAACCAGCCCGGTACAGGATCATCTCTAATTCGTCTCACCGGTTTCATACAACGCACGGACTGGGTGGTTGGAACACTTTGGAAACTCCCGCCTTTACACGGAACTTGTAACTTCGGAACTTCTTACTCACTATACAGAATAGATTCTGCAAATTTTTTGGCTAATCAACACATTGACCCAACTATTCATGCTTATGAATGTTGGGCCAAGGAAACACAAAGCCACACACATGTTCTTTTGGGGTCAACATACACAGAAATATTTTCATATCAAACATTCTGTAACTCGTACAGAATGTGAGTTTATGTTTATCACCAATACAACCCTAAATGGTGACTCGTTAACAAAATCCTTTGCCGACACCATTTGTACACAAAATTGGCCATCAACGAAATAATATTGGTTAGTATTAAAAGTTACCACAGCAAAAAATTATTGCATTCGTCGGATTATTCTCGAAGTTAATCCTACATCAGGTGCAATATCTGCTCCAAATACATAGTTTTTTTAACATTGTCTCGTGGACGCACAAGTGTGTCCCACAATTCAAGGCAATGTTTATTGGTTAACTACTCGGATTCTCGAATTACAAGAGTGCAAACCAACCTTTTATCAAACAGAGTTTGCTATTCTCACAGACCTCTTTATGTATGATCCCACCTATAATTATGTGGTTAGTTCCATTCAACATCGCTTTCATTGTGGAACAAAAATTGCGTATGTTAAAATTCGTTTAACCCCCAATCCGGAAGAATATTCTCATAGAGAAAATTCTGCTAGTTTTTTAGCTCAGTTAGATTTTAGTACCTTGTTAAACGGACATAGAAAACTTGATCGGCCATATTATATAGTGACCAAACAACTCGACATGTGCTCTTATTTTGTGACAACC
This sequence comes from Holacanthella duospinosa, assembly GCA_002738285.1. Classification (NCBI taxonomy): domain Eukaryota; kingdom Metazoa; phylum Arthropoda; class Collembola; order Poduromorpha; family Neanuridae; genus Holacanthella; species Holacanthella duospinosa. The sequence goes on from NIPM01000517.1 coordinate 99,785, forward strand.
ACAACTGAGGAGGATATTGATGATTATTTATAAGTTGACCCTAATTCTCTCCACCCGACAACCTTAACTCCCTTTAATACCCCCACCATAAACCCTCAGGACGATATGAACATAAACTCAACGACTCCGGAATCGGTTATTCTTATGTAATCCAACCAAACAATTTCCCTTTCTTTTTTCCTAATAACGGCTATATACATCTCCTTTAGCAACTTACGGTACTTAGAATACTTCACTCGTAAATTATAATTAACGCATAACTATAATATCTTTCCGTGTGTAATTGCAGCGCTATGTCGGATCCTAAACTTAAAAATAAATAAATAAAAGAGTATAAAGGGATGGCTACCAACACATCAGCATTCAAAGTTGTTAGTTCTAAATTGAAAGTTATAAAGATGATATGTCAAAAATAGTATAAATTAAAGTTTGAGTAATCATAACAATAAATTAACTCTTAGTTTTCAGCAATTAAGTCGAGTGGTAAAAATAAATCTAATATTATCCCCATAAGACTATCAATTCATTAAACATAATTATAATATATAAAGGTATGTCAGAGTGAATTACTAACCAGTAGTCGAAATTAGCTTTAGATTAAGTAAAAATCAAATAAAACTATTAAAAAAGAAAAGAAAAATGTAACAAAAAACAAATCAAGTTTAAATATAAAATTATACAAACTGTGGTAGCATCGCTTCATGATATCGTATCCCAAGAGTGTAATATCACACTCAACAAAAGAAACAGCCATGTTTCTTAAATTTCCGCGCTTACTGATACGGTGAGCCAGTGTAAGTGAGTGTTCAAGTCCATTGGGAATAAAAACTTCATAATTACACGCCACGCATAGTTTAATTAAGCTCTAATAGTTTATTAAGAATCATTAAAATAATTTAAATAGTAGATCTAGAATCAAAAAATGAAAACGTAAGCAGAAAGGGATGTTATACACATTCCTTCCAGAGTTACAAAACTCGGAAAGGAAGTATAAAGTAAAATACGCACATGGAAATCAATACCGTCTCCATGTGTGTAACTGGGTGAGGAAGGCACGGGTTTTCGCATTGCGGATTGGTCTCAACCAATCCGCGATGTAAACGGTGCCCTTCTGGCCCAGAAAACCTTGTAGCAAAAAGCTATAAGAGAAAGAGAAAGCCAAGAAATTGGAGGCATTCTCTCATTAACTCCGAGTCTGCTTTCTCTCCTTCATACTAAAATAGATATTGAAAATATAAAATAAATATTTGACCATTTGAACAATCGACAAAGTCCGATTATTAGCTCCAGTGACATCTGGGGTGGGTCCCAACACAGCTTCCACAAAGCTTTGCCATATTTCGGTATTATTTAAATTAGAGATGCACTGAAGGGCACATTCGGCTCGTTGCCAAAGACCGAAGCTTCGTCTTCGGTGGGTCGCCGAAGGTCGAACCTTCTGCCAAACCTTCGGGTGAAGAGTTTTTCATTGCGCATGGGGGTGTCTATCAAAAGGCCTCAACGTCAAGAACTCATTTTCTTAATTAATAACATTTTAACTGATATGGAATTTGGGATAAGTACACATTTCATTTTCTCCCTAACAATTCCTAAAATAATGAATGGAATATAGTGCTTTTATATTTGAAATTAAAGCGATGGAGGTTGCTGTGAAGAAAAGTGAGTACTTCCTCGTTTCTGGAGTAAGTCTAATTCTCTTAGTTTCGTAAATGTTCAGCTTTTCTGAAAACATCTTTTCGTTGCATACATTCCTAGCTGGGGCAGACAAGTATTTTTTGGCATTGATGATGTTATGCCTATACTCGGGAAGGAAATACCCAACAAATAAAGCCCATGGAGACCGACGATGTCTCCATGTGCGTGACTGGGTGAGAAGGACATCGAGCCCGCATTGCGGAATGGTTTTAACCAATCCGCGATGAGGGCAATGTCCTTCGGGCCTAGGAAAAACAGCAAAAATAAAACTAATATTGAGGTTATAGTAGATAGCACAGGGCGATAAATCCCCCACAGTTGAACTCGGCCACACACTCTNAAAACTAATATTGAGGTTATAGTAGATAGCACAGGGCGATAAATCCCCCACAGTTGAACTCGGCCACACACTCCTCACTTCAAGACCCCAAAATCTATTTTTGTTCGCCGTAAGACCCTTTGACCCTTTCACCCTAAGACCCTAAGACCCTAAGACACATTCACCCTAAGACACATTCACCC